>JAAXCT010001343.1:0-189229 GCA_012490785.1 Eragrostis nindensis | reverse complement strand
TCTGTTTCAAATATTTGAGATTTGACCCTTAGGGTGTCTTGAGTATTTCCTCGTGCTTTTTTTTTCTTGCGAGAAAGAGAAAGCTTATTGATTATTACTAATCTTTGAATTATGCAACCCACTGGCAGACCACACCAAATTTTTCTGTAGCTAATCAACCTTGGTTTTTCTTTTTAATCTCATGGCCAAGCCCTTAAGAACCTGTCTTGATTGTTTTCACCTACATATGCACCAAAATTCCCTTTGATGATTTTTAGTAAATCTTGTGTTAAGCTTACACTTTAATCGGGATACTAATCCTGAAAACATTAGTCTTCTCAGCATTCTGAATTAATCTTCTGATTGCCTTTTACTGTTTTACATCCATGTCCAGGGCTGATGAGCTTGAGACAGCTCTGATGGAAATGGTTAAGCAAGATAATAGACGCGAGTTAAGTGCAAAGGTGAACACCATTTTATTGTTACAGTGGTTTTATAATATGATGGTCACTGTTATCTATCTGACTTTGTGTTACTTGTTCCCTTTATTGTCGAACTCCTATTGTCGTTTATCTTGAACTCGAAGTTTACAAAATAGTGTTCTCTCTTTTCGCAGCCAGTCACCTAGAGTATGCTGGACATTTTCTATTAGCTAATCCTACCAGTGGGAAATTCTTGTTTTCTTGTAATATATTGTTTGTATGTTCGCTTTCATCTCCTAGGTTGAGCAATTGGAACAAGAGCTGTCAGAGCTAAGGCAAGCCCTATCAGACAAGCAGGAACAGGAGCAAGCAATGCTTCAGGTGCTGTTCTTCCCCATATGTCGTTTGAAATGAATCGTTTTACGACTATGCCACGTCCAGTTACCCACCAACTCGGACTGTATTGTAGGTCCTGATGCGTGTAGAGCAAGAACAGAAAGTCACAGAGGATGCGCGCATCTTTGCCGAGCAAGATGCTGCTGCACAGAAATACGCTGCACATGTGCTCCAGGTTAATTCAGTTTGATTCATGATCTAGACTTTATTTTTGTTATATGATATTCTTCTCCTTGATCTGAATGTCATATTCACATGTGAAGTGTTTGATCGTTGTTTACAGTACTACATATCTAGAGTACAACAACGAGCCTATACGCGCTTGCTATTAATGATTCCTCCTGTATATTTTATTCGTAGGATATGCATTGGAATGTACATGGACTTATATTTGCATTGTTTTTTAAAGTTTATAGGAGTATTACTTTTGATGCCTATATGGATATATTTAGAGTACCTGTAGTATACAGTATGAATTATTTGAACCTTACGGTTTGAAATGCTAAGACTTAAGCTTTATTGTTATTATTACTTGGTCATGAATATTTGTCATCTCATGAAATGAAAGAAGTAAATATTTACGTGTCCATTTTTGTGATTTGCGGCTTGTACATTTAACTGTATAGGTATAGGAAAGTACGAGGAAGCTATGGCTTCACTTGCACAAATGGAGAACCGAGCAGTCATGGCAGAAACTATGTTGGAGGCAACACTTCAATATCAATCTAGCCAGCAGAAAGCACAGATACCATCCCCTTCCCCTTCTCCAAGGTACCGCTGCCATGGTCTTGTCTAGGATATTAGTATCAGATTGCAACTCATGTTGCAAAAGCAACAAAACTGAACTACTAAATTATTGACTACCACCATCTCATCTTTCCTTGAGACTGGCAATATGCCAGTTCCTCTAGTCAAGAAAAAGTGTTTATTTTATTTTCATAGGCAATACATGTGACTTGATGACTATTCTTTCCCTCCAAAGGGTTGTATGAAATATTCCACTCATTTGATGTCATAGTTCTCAAGTACTAACTTGATACTAATGCCTGACCCTTCTTGCTTCTAGGACACCAACACGAGACGCAACACCTGGCCAAGCAAACCAAGATTCATCGCAGGAGTTCCAGCCTAGAAGAATAAGTTTGCTTGCCCCATTTTCTCTTGGCTGGCGTGACAAGAACAAGGTAATTTATTTTGGCCCGTTAATAAGGATTTACTGAATATAAAAGATCCTTTTTTATATACAGTATAATACACACTTATAACTTGTTTGTCCAAACTATAAAGTGGGAAACGTCACAATGTCATACCTCCGAAACATTCAATTTTGGAATTTTTCATGCGCACATTGGTGATGACAAAGGTTTAGTTTAAGAAGGCTATAGGCACCTTCTTCAGGAGCTAATTGTGTGATATCGTACTGAAATCTACACATACGCTCTCGATTATCTTCCAGCTTACCGCAAAAGGGGCAGGAATATTTACTACTATATTTTTTTGTACTCTAGAGTTTGTGAGCAAAATGCATGGTACCTGAAAGGCCCTGTGAGTGACGAGACTTGCTTGCCGTTAAAAATGTCTATTAAAAAATTGAACCTGTCACGAGTTAGGCTTGCCGCTTGGTTTCTTGCCAATTATATTTTGTTTAGTTCAGGCTAATATTACAGTGAAGTTCTCCTAATTGATGTCATATTTTGGTACTTCCCAGTGAACATTTTGGGTCTGGTTTGTGTCATGTATTGACAAAGAGTCTTCTTTGTATTCGTACATGGTGCTGCGATAAATGTCACAGTTCTTTTTTTCTTTTTCTTTTTTTGCGATAAATGTCACAGTTTCATGTATACATTTTGACTTATAAACTGTAGGCTTTTGCTTCTTAGTACTTTTACCTGCGTTGTAGGATTATTGTTCTTCTTTGCCTGATTTTATGATTATGTCCCTTGCCTGGGTTCTACACAGGGCAAGCAGAACGGCACTGATGAGTCAACAAACGGCAAGCTTAATAACAACACTGAGCAAAGTGTTGAAAACCCAAGAAGGACGATGAAAAGCAGGGTGGCTCGCCTGTCAAGGGCGAACAGAGTGTAGAGACACCCAAAAGAGATAGTGAGCCAAAATTAGAGATGCCCAAGATTGATGGTGATCTGCCAAGTGACCAAAGACCACAAATAATTTGAATAGGCGGGAGGATCAACTGGAAGAAATAAAATTGGATTGATTTAGCAAAAGCTGTTCGACCATGGTGCCAGTTTTCTAAATTTACATATCGCTGTATTTAATTTCCCCCTTCTACATTTTTTGGTGGGCACATCTTTTTTGTAGTATAGATTCAATCATTGGAACCAGAATTGGTAGAGTGAATAAGTTATGTTTTACCTTTACAAGATGGGCTGTAAGTTGTGGATAGACACATCGGAAAAATGTTCTAAATGGAAAGAAAAAAGGGGTGCAATTTATGGAAGAGTCTGCCCTGATCTACGCTGGCCTAGTGACTTTCTAGTTGCTTTTTTCATCTAGCAGCCTACATCTTCATACCAACTGCATTGTCGATAATTAGTGCTCTGCATTTCTTCCATCTTTATGGCAACGGTCTCTCTTGAACACGCAGGAGAGATGTGTATCTTTGTATTATAGGGAAAAATCTCCCCTCTCTTTCAATTGTCATGGCGTGAAAGTGATGGTGCTTTACAGTATCGTTCTTCATGTGAAATCCGCCGGGACACTAGAAGCATCTTTTGTTCAAAAGTCCGCACTATCTTAAGCATGTGCCATTCGTGCGTGCATGCGTTCAGAAAGAGCGGCTTAAAATGATAAATTAGGAGAGACGTCACGTCCGACCTTTCAGCGGCAGCGCACGCGAATCCAACGGGCCACCTGAAAGATCCTCACACGGTGTCAATGCTCTAAGAGCACAGGCAAGATGCTTGATTTGAGTTTGATACCGTTTACCATTAACGGCCAGTCCGAAGAGTTTGATCTTGCATTTCCGTGTTCAAATTCGGAGGATAGCTAGGTTCATGTGCTTCTTCTTTCCCGTTCAACACAGGGAAGTACCCATAAATTTTTGGATTACAGTGAATCCCACTAGTTCACCTAGAAAAGGACTACCGTAACATTTGTTTTAGGCTGAACCAATAACCTATCACGCGCCTTGCCACGGGACTCTCAAGTCTCAATTCATTAGTTGGCAACCCCTTCAACGGATCAACACGCAAATACTAATGGTTCGGTTTCAGACTAACTTTTGGTTATGATGCTAGCACAAGCAGTTGCGAACAGAAGAGGACAAGAAAGATTGGCCATAAACGATGCAGAAAAAACCCTTGCTCCACCGGATCACCGAATCCACGCGGCTGCTGGTGCCGGCCTCGCGGGCCTCACAGCTTCACTTCACTCCAAGGATGCTGTCGCGACACAGCAGCGTGCTCGCTCACGGAAGCCTTAAAAGTGGCCAAAACAGGCCACCACACCCACTATCAGCCGAGTGCCACCACAGTAATCAAATCGCTGCTAAAACACGTCTATTTTTTGACATGTGATGCATGCTCCCCCCCAACACAACTGCAGGTACCATCTGACAAAACGAGAGGTGTCCACGCGACGCGGTCCGTCAAGTGTCATGTGTCAGCTGCTTGCAATGATGGTCTACTGACTGCTGAAGTATATGTCAGTGACCGGATGCGTTGTTCCGCTCCCAGCGCGCTCGTTAGATTTCTCTTCGGCTCCATCCGATGGCGCAGTAACATTAGTTAACTCATCAAAAGCACGGTCACTACTTTAGTGGAGTAAACACCAACGTATCTAGGCCGAGAAAGAGGCGCCGAAGCATCTTGCTTCTATTCGACATGAGCCTATTCTGCTTGTCGCCGTCTAATTACCATGAGGTTTAATCTCTCCCTAATCCTGTTGGCTGCTCACTGGCCCGCATGTCCCTTCACGGATGCTTCGACCTTCGAAGAGAGACGAGCGAGAGCTCAGAGTGAGAAGTGACACCGCTCCCACTCGCAGTAGGGCTAAAAAACTCTACAACTTTATTCCCCGGACCCAGCAGCCAGCAGGTGGATGGAATGATTATACTCCCTCCGTTCATAAATAGATGTTGTTGTTGACTTTTCGATATCACGTTTGATCGCTCGTCTTATTCAAATTTTTTATGCAAATCTTATTTACTTTTTTATAACTTGTTTTATTATTGATGATATTTTAATCATTGCATATTTATTTTAATATTTGCATAAATTTTTTCAATAAGACGAACGGTCAAACGTGATGTCTAAAAGTCAACAGTGACATCTATTTATTAACGGAGGGAGTATAATCATTCCATCCTGCTAATACGTAGGAGAGTATTAAACGCGCGTTTCAGGTTTCGTCTGCCAACGCAACGTGCGTGAATAATTCTCCTGCTATAAGTAGTCGGTGCCTTGCACGCTCCATCCCCAACTCCAAGCCAAGGCAAACAGCCAGCTCTCGCCTTCTCCACCACCAGCCGGGAGCAGAAGCAGCTCACGCACTTTGCAGCGAGCGGCCAGCGGAAGGGAGAAAGGAAGGAAGCAGAGGAGCAATGGAGTACGGGTACCCCTACAACGGCTGCGGTAGCAACAAGGAGAAGAGGCCGCCGCTCAAGAGGGGGCAGCTCAAGCTGCAAATAGCCAAGACCCTGGGCAGCCTCGTTGTGCCGGAGGCTCCAAGAACAGGGAGCGCAGCTTCGCAAGACGCAAGATGAGCAGCATCTAGCTGGACAACCAGTTGATAGGCATTGTGCAAACGGTTGCGCTTTTTTTTTTAGTTGGTCTCATGTTTCCTCTGTTTTGCTCACCTTGAGGTTTAGCTCCCGGAATGCAGAGCTCTGTTGCAATGTAGAGCGAGGTGTATTAACCTTTTCGTTGAGTTGTTTGTTCTTATATACAGAATTATGGACTGCAAAGTTCTACTAGTATGTGGCAAAATGATTTATGATGTCCTTTGCCTTTTTCACCTTCGTGACGAGAAGGTAGATTCAGCTACCTGACGGGATGAGGCAGTACCTTGTTGATGTTATTATCCTTCTCATTCTGAAACCAGTCACCTTGTCTAGGTCACATGGCATAAATGACCATATCGGCGCGACCTTGATCTTTCGCAAATCAAGCAAATGGTTACCCTACCTATTCCATAATCTCATGTTCTAGAAGGTTGACAACACCAATTGGTTTCGTCGTCAAACTCGTTGAGTTCTTTACATTACGACCACAATTGAATGCATTAACACTGCCAGTTGTCCATCTTTGATCTCTAAGATTGACGAGAAAAGATGTTTGACATTTGTTCCTAAATATATATCATCCTAGTTATTACGTAACATTCCAATAAAGTAATTATTGCCTTAATGTTTGTATAGTTGAGCACATTATATTGTCTCTGTGGACGTTTTGGGAAAACATTATCATGTATCATGATTATATGAGAGTTTCTCTTTGGCTGATGCATAGAAACTCAATAGAATGAAAAAAAAGAGAGTAGTAATTGATTACTAAACCAATATCTCAAAGTCTTATATTAGGCTCTCATTGTCATGTAGGAGTACAAATTACTAAATATCTTCTCTCCAGAAACATCCTTAGATTTTGAAAACTTTCTTTATCGCGTTGCCATTAGTCTAGTAGGGAACGTATCTGGTGAAAACCAATCTCTCGCGCCCCCTTTGGATCAACATCGTGTGGCTCAGATTGAAGTTTCCATAGTTTGCACGGAGATGTTGGTTTTCACCAGATACGTTCCAAGTCTAGTATCCTAAAATAATTGTACAAACGTTCTAGAAATTTTTGCTACCCACTCCGTCCCACAGAGTGTCAACCTATGTTCAAATAGACAAAATAGGTAAAGAGGACAATGATATGCATGCACTATTTATTCATGCTAGTTGTCATTTATGTGTGCACTAGTTCTTTGTAAGCAAGGTTATAGTGAAACTCTTTGGATGACAAATTTTGAATAATAGAATGACACTCTTTATAAGAGGACACTACATTATTCATGATATATGATAGTGTTTTACAGTGTGATGTGAAGCTGCGACCGAGCCCGCGAGCCCGGCACCAGCACCCGCGTTGATCGGCATTCGATGGATTTTTCTCCACCTTTCGTGGCCAAATTTTCTTGCCCCTTTTCTGTTCGCAAGTGCTCGTGCTAGCATCATAACCAAAAGTTAGTTTGAACTGAACTTGAATTTGCGTATTGATCTTTTGAAGTGGTCCCCATTCATCAGTTGTCACTCTCGTGAAAACAACTTAAAGGGGCCAAAAGCAGGGCCACAGCAAGACCACTATCAACCGAGTGCCGCCACAGTACTTAAATCATCATCACTCCTAAACATGTCTATTTCTGTCATGTGATACATGCGAACTGCAGGTAGCGTCTGACAAAACGAGAGGCTGCTCCACCACGCGACGCGGTCTGTAAAGTGTCAACTGCAATGATATTTGTCACTGTCTACTGATCGCTTTGTCAGGGACCGCATGCGTTGCTCCCAGCGCGCTCTTCCTCCACCCAACGGCGCCAACACATTAGTTAACTCATCAAAAAGCACGGTCACTACTTAGTGGAGCAACACCAACGGAAATATATACCGAGAAAAGGCGCCGGAGCATCTCGCTTTTACTACTGTAATCGGCATGAGGCTAATGTGCTTGTCACCAACTATGAGGCTAATCACTACCTAATCCTGTTGGCTGCTCATTGGCCCACCTGTCCCCTCACGGATGCTTCGAAGAGAGACCGAGTTGAGAGCTGAGAGCAAGGAGTGACACCGCTCCCACTCTCGTAAGCAACAGGGATGGGCTAAACAAGTCTGAAACAACTTTATTCCCGGACCCCAGCAGAATGATTACGCTCTTTCCAGGTTCATCTCCCAACGCAACGTGCCTGAAAAAATTCCGGCTATAAGTACTCGCTTCCCTCCTCAAGCCAAGGCAAACCAGCCACATCTCACCACAGCAGCGCAGGCCACTGGGAGCAGCAGAAGAAGCTCACGCACACTGCAGCGAGCGGCCACCGAAGGGAGAAGAGAAGCAGAGTAATGGAGTACGGGTACTCCTTCAACGGCTGCGGCAGCAACAAGGAGAAGAGGCCGCCGCTCAAGAGAGGGCAGCTCAAGCTGCAGATAGCCAAGACCCTTGGCAGCCTCGTGGTGCCGGGCGGCTCCAAGAACAGGGAGCGCAGCTTCGGGAGATAAGCAGCAAGTAGCTGCACAACCGGCTGAAATGAGCGTGGTGCTTGACATAGGAATTGTGCAAACTGACGAGCTAAGTTTACCTTGAGAAGAGTTTTGGTAGTTGGTCTCATGCTCCACCCCTCTTCTGTAGTTCTCCCCCCTTTTGCTCACCTTGAGTGAAGCAATGTAGAGAGAGAGGTGTATAAATGTTTGTTGAGTTTCCCCCCTTCCATTGTTTGTCCATCTGGTTTCCCGAAAGAAAAAGATGTCCGTTTTGCTGAAATGAACCACTTAAGTGACCAGGTGAAATTGTGTAGCACTGCAAATCAAATTATTCAATCCGCCAGGGGCCGCGGCTGTCGAGATCGAACTCCCGCTCTCCTTTCTCCTACTCTTTCCGTTCTTAAATTATCGTCACTGTTAATTTTTCAAATTACGTTTGATCTTCGTCTATCATAAATATGCAAATCTATAAGTTATGCTTCTCTCCCATCCCATGGACGAGCCAGCAACGCGCGCCTCGCCGCCCTTGGCTGAACGCGGAACGCCACAGGTGCCTCCGTGCGCGATCACGAGTTTTGACACCTCCGCCGTGTAGGCGGACGTGGTGAACACTAGCGGCAGCTCGCATTTCGGCATCCCGCTGCCTATGACTTGCCCGGTTGATCGTGCTCCAGCACCATTATGCCACTTGGACCTGAACCTGAATCACCTGATCCATGGATCTCGATTCTGCACAAGTGGACTGACGATAAAAATAGAACACTGAGGCGTTTCTGGCCATTTAATATTTAGCTGCAAATCGCATCCTATATGCGGTATATGTACTTAGACAGCAGAGATCTCAATTGTGCAAAGAAAATCCCCCCCAAAGCGCTCCATACCTTGTTCAGGGGATCGCGACGGTTTAACACAGCACATAACACCCAGCGCTAGAAAAGAGTTCCCTGAAGGATAAAGTTCGCAGCGCACAAGAGAGTAGAATGATGTGATAAGATTGTATATATATAATACAGCAAAATTGCGCCGCCATTAATCATTAACCATCATCATCTCCACAAACAAGGCCGGATCACATCGCCAGATAGGAATGCCACTAGAACCAGAGCTTGGCGATCGCGAAGGAACCTGCACCTAATCAAGTCTTGCAAGATCCTAGGAACGATATGCATGCGTAATGATTAGGATCACAGGTTAGGCGAAAAGCTACAAGTCACTGTGATATATAGAGATACCGGTGATAAAATCTAGCGTGTGTTCGAGATTTTTTGTCAAGGTACATCTTACTAGCTCCGGCTACGACAGATTTTTGTGAAATGCAAAGAAAATCTGTTAAACACACATTAGCAATTAGTCTTTCAAGTTGTGTGGTTGAAAATACAGCGATATTAATACTTTTTTGATACCATGTCATGTGCCAGATAGGATCTGTAGGCTCCTCCATGCAGATTTTCACGAGAATTTCGGTTGCATTTCTAGTAAGACCGAGTACAGTATAGCAGGACCA
Organism: Eragrostis nindensis; assembly: GCA_012490785.1. Classification (NCBI taxonomy): domain Eukaryota; kingdom Viridiplantae; phylum Streptophyta; class Magnoliopsida; order Poales; family Poaceae; genus Eragrostis; species Eragrostis nindensis. The sequence goes on along the minus strand of JAAXCT010001343.1, from coordinate 179,733 downwards.
TCGTATACATCCAACGGCATAGCATAGCCAATAGATCGAGTACATGATGCAGCATACAATCCGAAACAGTCGCTGGCACAAGCAGGAATCTTAAACTTTTCAGAACACCGGGATAGCAATCACGTTGCTCTCCCTTTCGGCCATCTCATGGCACGGCAACACGTGACGTCCGCCCAGTGAGGTCATGCTCGATCTCATCGTGTGGTAGGTCCAGGTTCAGTCAATTCAGCAAACCTTACGAGAACCTGAACTTGCACGCGGCGTTGTCAGCTCAAATCTTACTCCGGCAAGAAGCACCAGAACAGGCGCCGGCCGCCGACGACGCAACCGGCCAAGCACCGGACCCAACAGCGTGCGTTCCGAATTCCGAGCGGCATCCTACTGATGAGATACTCCTAGCCCTCTCGCTGTAACTAAGAGTGTGTTTGTCATGGCTTCGGCTTATTGTAAAAACAGCTTATACAGTGGCTTATATGTGAAAACAGCTTTTCTGAGCTTATACAGGGATTCCTGATTTAAAAAACCTGAATCTCTGCTTGTTAGCCTCCTGGATTCAAAGGTATCATGAGAGTAATGATAAGCTATGGAAGAAAGTAGTGGACCATAAATATGATAATGAGGCCCCCAATATGTTTTGCAGTAAGACAAACAAAGCATCCCCCTTCTGGAAAGGTGTGATGTGGTCTTGTCAAGCTGCAAAAATGGGCTATAGATGGAAAGTAGGGAATGGTACCAGAATTAGATTCTGGGAGGATCAGTGGTTTGGTACTAGCTGTTTAGCTACCCAGTTTTGGGAGCTATATGTCATAGTTAATGAGCATAATGTAACAATTGCAGAATCTTGGGATGGTGTGAACCTGAGATTCACTTTTAGAAGAACTGTGAACCATAGGTTAATGAACCTCTGGTATGAATTGCTACAAATTATGAGTGAAGTGAACTTGAGTGATGAGGAGGACTCCCTGATATGGCAATTTAATTCTGCCGGCAAATATTCAGTTCAATCGCTATATATGGTTATCAATTTCAGGGGTGTATGCCCGGTCTATACACCAGTGATGTGAAATATTAATGTTCCACCACGTATTCATATCTTTCTTTGGTTGTTGGCTAACAACAAATCTTTGACAAGAGACAATTTGTCTAAAAGGAAGCACCTAGATGATCTTACTTGTATGTTCTGCAATGAAAATGAGATTGTGGCTCATCTGTTTTTTGAATGCTGTGTGGCTAAGGTTATTTGGCAATATGTTTCGGAAACAGTTGGTAGGGAGCTGGGGACAGATTTTGAATCTGTAGCCAAGTTCTGGGTTAGCAACAAGAGGAATAAGCTGCTTAATGATTACTTCTGCAGTTCTCTGGACTTTATGAAACTAAGGAATGAAATGTATTTTCAGGGAAAGAAATGGACGGGGGACAGAGAAGTGATGAGGAGGGCGGCAAGAACGGCAAGGGCGTGGAAGGTGCTGTGCAAAGAGGAAGAAAAAGGCGCTATGGAAGAACTGCTAAGGAACATGGACTGCAGAGCTGCTTCACCTCCAGTTTTACCTTGGGTGCTTACAGCGATTACAAACCGGTGCGATGGAGTGGAGCCAGCAGAAGCTGCTAGGAGGAACACCAGTCTGGTTGCTGAGCCGAATATGGCTGCTAGTTCTGAACTGTTGAGTAATGTGGGTCATATGGCTGCTAGTTCTGAACTGTTGAGTAATGTGGGTAGGAGCTTAGAGTCTGAACATGATGATGTAACTGGTGTGAGGCCAATGAACACTTATGTACTCGACGATGTTTTGCTTTGAATAAAAGCAGGGGAAACCTTTGATCTAAAAAAAAACAGCTTTTCTGACTTATTCTGGCTTATATATGAAAACAGATTATCCTATCAAACAGTTTGACAAAACAGCTTATCCTGTCAAAATGACCCTAATGCCCCTGTCTATTTTAGACATGACTATACACATGTATTATCTGTTGAATGAAAGAAATAATGTTGGAAAACAAATTAAACTGAACTGTCGTAAGTGAAAATAAGTTGTGTTTTATACAATTGTAATTCAATAATTTCCCTATAAATATATAGCATAATTAATTAAAAAGAAAATGAGGTGTATTTGATGGGCTCGTTTCTTGTGATTCCACTAGGCCCAGCCCACCACCACGTAGGTCATCTTCTTCCTCGAGACGTAACAGATAGAATACAGGGGAGTGGCAGAAATAGGAGAGTTTTACCTGTATGCCATTAAAAAAGGTGGTGTAGACCTAAATGCCATTAAAAAGTTCGAACGCACCCTGGTGCCATTCACCTAAAATTTTTTGTCTCGTGTGCCATTCCGTCTCTATTCCGTCTGATTTCCACCGGTTGCACCTCCTGACATGTGGGACCGGCCATGGAAACGACCATCTTCTCTGCAGACTCAAGGAGGACGGCGAGGAGGCCCGATGAAGAGCACATGGCACGGTTGCGCGTGCAGGCACGCAGCGCGGCATACAGGCCCGCAGCCATACGAGTGCGTGGGGACGGCTCCTCGTCGCCGGGGAGGTGAGGCAAGAGCTTGGCGGCGACGACGGCGGCCCGCGAGTTGGACATGACGCTCGGGGGAGCGCCGGTGCCAGTGCCGGTGAGGTAACACTCGTCTGCTTCTTCGCGTCTGGACTCTGGAGACGGCAACTTGCGAGATTGCAGCTTAGAAAAACGCCGCGCGCGTCAGCGCTCCGGTACTGTGATTCCGGTGGCGGATCGGTCGCGAGCAAAGCTTGAGCCTGCACAGCTAGCAGTGTTCACTGTCTCCTTCCACAGGCGCAGCTAGCAGTGTTCACTAGCCAGCAAAGCTTGAGCCTGCACACAAAGAAAGTGCCAATGGCGAGCATCGAAGTCTCCAGGCCGTCGAAGCGCCTGTCCCCGAAGGGCAGCTTCAAGCTGAGCCTCCCGACGGGCCTGTTCTGCGGCCAGTGCAAGGCCACGTCCGTGTCGTCGCCGCCGGACTCCTCGACGGGCGCCGGCGCCGGCGCGCGGTCGCTGTCTTCGTCGTCCGCGTCGGCGTCATCTTCGGGCACCTCGCGCGGCGGCGGCGGGCGCGACCGCATGGCGGAGCTCCGCGAGATCTTCCGCCACTTCGACCGCGACATGGACGGCCGCGTCTCGGGGCGGGAGCTGAGCGAGTTCTTCGCGTCCCTGGGCGACGGCGGCGGCGGCAGCCTGGCGCTGGGCGGCGGCGAGCAGCTGCTGGCCTTGCCGCTCTGCCTCCCTCCCTTCGGTCCATCTGGCCTTGCCGCTCCTCCTCCCTCCCTCCGCTCTGCCTCGACGCCGCCGGAACCACCGCCGCCGCCACTAGAGTTCGACAGAGACACGCGAGGGAGAGAGACGAAGCCGTGAGGAGATAAGGACAGAAGGGCAAGATGGTCATTTTCATGGCCGGTCCCACATGTCAGGAGGTGCAAACGGTGGAAATCAAACGGAATGAAGACGGAATGGCACACCGGACAAAAAAGTTTAGGTGAATGGCACCAGGGTGTGTTCAAACTTTTTAATGGCATGTAGGTCTAGACCATCTTTTTTAATGGTATACAGGTAAAAGTCTCCAGAAATAGAGAGAGGAATTGATTGGTGGTGCTCTGGTCACGGATCGATGGTGGAAAGTTGGGGAAAACAATCTGCAGACCTAGAGTAATCCATTTTTTAGGTTGGAGGCGGAGGAGAGGTCTTGCGCCAGCGCTCCATTGGGCTTGGCCTAACAATGCCTCGATTCGCATGGAGCTTGCGTTCCTGGATGGGCACGCCGTTGGCTGCCTCAGCCTGCTGCTTGCGGGGGATGGCGGGCGGCGCTGCGGAGCGCGCTGGGCGGCGGCGGCACACGAGCACGCGGGGGCGCGCTGGGCAGCGGCAGCGCGGGGGCGTGCTAGCGGCGACTGGGCGACGCGGCGCGGCGCACGGGGTGGCGCGAGGGCGACGCGTGAGGGGCGAATCGGAACAATGGAGGTGTGTGTCAGAAATGAGCCGAATGAGCCACAAATTTCAGCTTTGGACCCTCAGTTCATTCTACAGAAGTGATTATTCCTTCCATTGCTCATAAGCTCTTCTTCTCAGAAGTGTTTGGCAGGGGAAAAGCTCTTTTTTGGATAAGCCGGTGGTGAAGCTGCTTGAAAAGCAGCTGCCAAACATGCCCTAACTACGCCGGCCATTGACTCAAGTCATGAGCACTCCATCAATCCTCATCCATTCGTGGCCGGCGAATCAATCCTGCAAGTTTTTATCCGATTGCTTTTTCCTTCCCTATTTATACCCGGGTTTGGGTTGAGCTCGATCGGTGCCACGCAGCCAGCAGCAGCTCTTCCAGTTTCTGAACACACTCACTCGCATCACGAGAATCGATGGCGACGACTAGCTGCCACGCACCGGTCAAGCGCAGCATCAGCAGGGTGCCGTCGGGGAACCGGCCGCTACCCAGGAGGGGCCAGGTCAAGGAGAGGATCGTCAAGAACATTGTCGTGGCCGTGGGCACGGCCGCGGTGCTCGCCTGCGACAGGACGGGCTCTGCCGCCGGCAAGAAAGGCGGCGGGGGCGAGGAGCCCGAGACTGCCAAGAAGAACTGAACAAAAACGATCAAAGACGAGCAGAGGAAGGAGAACTGTGTAGTGCAACCTGAAACTGTACGTACGTACGTGCTTTTAGAGTTTTCGTGTCCGATGTTAATTAGCATGCACCGGCCGGCGGTATACCGGAAGGTAACGTTGCAAAAAGGTTTGGTTTGGTCATGGCCTCATCCGTCATGGGTTTGAACTTGTTGTGTGTCCTCTGTCTGTAATGTGCCTTCTGCGTGTCCAAACATATTATGGGCTTTGTTGTTGTTGTTGTTGTTGTTGTGTTGCTTAGCTTGTGATCACGAGTGTTTAAGGTGTCGGCGAGTATCGAGATCAGATAAAGATCATTGTCGTACGTATAACAAGCATGATAACAAAATATGGTGCCTGCCTGCTTCGGAGTATGATTGAGCTAGTACTATCTTCCAGTTAGGTTGCACGGGACGGCATGGCAATCTGTTAGGTTGCCTATTATGGGCTCTTGGTTTCCACGATTGCCGCTACCTTCGGCTCTGCCGGGGCCATCACCGTCATGCTAGCTCTTGACATGAAACATTTTCTGCCGAGAGCATTGTCGATGTCCGCCAGATTGATCTGCCACTACCCACCTGGTTGAATGGGTTCGTGCTTATTGGCTTCGATTGTCCGCCAGATTGATCTGCCACTGCACTCAATGACCTCACCAGCTGAAGAGCTGTTCCAGTAACCCACATTAGAGAGCATGCCCTCTTCCTTAGCAACTGAGCATGTATCTCTATCATCTGCAAACATCTTAAACGAGCAGGAACTGCATCCAAGATGATTCAAAATATCGCTAGAGACAGGCACAAGCTGGCAGAAATTTCCCTGTAGTTGTGCTATAAGGAGTAAAAGGCATTAATCATAAATCACCACTTGCAACCATATTGGCATTAAAAATTTGCTCATAAGCTTGGCAACAAAAATATTTGGTCCTGTTATTCACAAGTAGCAACATATCTCCAACAAAGATTACATGATAAAAGGGCACACAGCAAACTTCATTTGTCATGTGTGATCACAACACCGGTGGCGTCATCCATTGAGCATTACTCACTAAAGGTAGCTAATGATCATGGTTCTCTTAAAAATCAATCCCGGTTGCATCTATGCTCCACCTATCTGTTTCTGAAGCAACAGATCAGCTTCGAGCCCAAAAAAGGAGCACTACTTCTCAAAGAAATTCCAGAGTATTGTTGCTCAAGATGATGTGCCCTCGCCAGGTTCTCGTATCTGAATGGAAGTTCTCGACAAGCTCGCTTCAAGTTCATTTAGTTCATCAAGGTCCAAATCATCATCAACATCGATATCATCTTCGTCGGGCTCCTCAGCCTGCTTACCATTGGATGTTGACGAACTTGGACCCGCATCCTGACTTTTCTTGGCCTGAGGAAAGGAAGGGGAAATATATTAAGAATATACACACTGATCAACAGGAAATATTTTGAGCAAACAAACACGAGAACATACAAGAAAACTACAGATCAATTTACAGAAATAATGATATGAGATCCCTCATTCAAGTGTATTTTGTATTAATATTTTATTCCAGTCCTATGAATTATTCTCTGCATGCAGGATGATAAGCGATGTAGCAATTGTAATCGTCATATCAGCAAGGCATTCTATCTGCCCAAAGAAATAGTATAAGGTATGAAATAAATATATCCCTTTGCATTCCATAGGCGATATAACCAGCTTGCAATAAGAAGCCAAGATGCTTCTTTGATTCTTGAATGCATCCAAAGGTTATCTATCTAATTTCTTGATGAGCATATATCAATACAAAAACAATGGACCTGCGGATTCATCTAATTGCCAACTAAAAAGGGTTACAGTCTAAAATCTCTACAACACTACTTGAAAGAGCTACAAACCCCAAAGCCATTTTCAGATGTTTAAATTCTCTCACACGCAAAGAGAAGGAAAGGCGTCATGTTCTAAAAATCTAGATCGACACCCATGAGTAGCAACAGCAACTTGTTCTGGGCACTTTGGGTGCCATAAAAATACACGAAACGACCATGAATACATTCTCAATAGAGAGGATTATCAGGCAAGGAAGATATTTTTTTACCGGCTCTTCGTTAGCCTCTGCCTCTTCATCTCTCTCATAGACTTCATATGCTTCAGCATCATCCACAAAGACACTCGCATCAGCCATAAACAGTTCGCGACCACTGAAACAAGAACACGTAAATCACAATAAGTACAGTGAGAGCATAAAACAATAAACTTTTACATAAAAGAAAAATACCTCATGCGGTCATTTTTAGCCCTTTCTGCCCTCAGGGCTGCTTGGCCAGCTTCTTTTTCTTCTGCCTTCTTCCTCTTCCATTCCATGAACAATTCCGTGGTCATTGGGGTAGAACTCTTCGTCTTTTTACGCTGTCAGATCACAACAAGAACAGATATAATAACAGTTGCCAGACAAAAGCTTAACTATAGCAGACATTTAAGTATGGCTAATGATTTCATCTACCTGATCTTCAATCTCATCTTCAATAGCTATCTTATCACTCTCTTCCTCCAGTAAGGCCTTCATTTGGGATTTTAGTACATATCCAGGCGGAAGGGCATGCCTGTAGTGGCAATCTTTGCCACCATTTGGGCAAACCCAAAACCACCCATACTGTTTCTTCTCCACGGCATCAAGAAAGTACTTGCAGACCTACAGTACAAAACAGTTATTTTCAGAACACTTTGCAGACTGAATAAGACAGCTAAATTTAGTATTTCGATGCTGGATCTGAATTTATACGACTCAAACAAACTGTTGTATAGACAACAAGAAGATACCATGGTTTCTGAAAGAAAATAAGCTAACTAACAAAAAGAGGCAATGCATTGATCATAAGAACTTGAACACGGATACCGTAAAAACGGAACAATTGCAGGTGCCAGTGTAAAAGAATAAGATGGCACAGTATTTTTAAGTTGCAGTCACTAGAATATAATCACTGTTCATACAATGATACTCAATCAATTTGCATATGCCAGAAGTTAAGTAATGTAACCTCTTGTAAAGATTTTTACAACTAGTGCATTAATTAAGTTGCTTAAAGATAACGTAGCCTCCTAAATGTTCTGATAATCAAATTCCAAAACCTTGATGACCAGAAACAGTAATACATCCAGCACAGTAAGAGAGCAGAAGTTTCAATATGGTAATCAGATAGGAAATATACAACCAGTATAGTATGTCCCAGGACAAACAATATTATCAAGATTTCTTTTGGTAAGCAGGTGATAACAAAACATTTGACTGGAAAGAACTGAAAATTGTTTGTATATAGGCTTGGAGTGGGGCATACAATATCAGTAGGTTTGTTCTGCTGATACTCCGTCTTTTTCGATTCAACAACCTTCTCGAGAGTCTCCTGATCCCAGTCCTCCATGGTATCTGGCCAGAACAAAAGCATACAAATTTATACTGAAATACAAAAAAAAACTTGACGTACTAACACAAACTAAGGCAATAATCCAACTGTATTTATCGCTTACCCACATCACGCTTGTCCGTGTAAATATCAATCTTTTCACCCTTCCTCTGGACATTCAGATCGTGTGAGAACTTGCACTTAAAACCCTTCTGGCACTGGCCAACCTTGAAGAACTCGCACAATATTGACTTGGGATCAACTCCTGCATAACAGAATTAAGACATTGGCATCCATCGCCAGAAATCCGTAATAGAAACCGCAACACCACAAATTCCCAATGTTGTACTCATCAAAATTACTGAGCTACATTTATGTGCAGGTACTAATAACTTTTCTACATTCATCTGCAGGTAAAGGAGATTCAAGGTGTTCACATTTCACAATGTACAACTTACAATGAACAAAAGAACCAAACCTATCATTCTATCAATAAATGACACAATCATCGTGCTAACCTCTTTGATACTATGATGACATTAGATAGAGCTTTGAGACACCCATATTCATTTCCTCAAACTTTCTCCGATACGTTCAAGATGCATAAGCAGATGGAGAAGAGGCCGTACCAACGGGAACTTTGGGCTGGCTGACAGCGACCTTGAACAGATCATTAAGCTCCTTCTCGCGCGCCTTCTCCTCCTCCTTCTTCTTCTGCGCATCCACATCCACACAAAAGAAACGAAACATCAGAAGAGTAAAGTAATCTGATGAGGCGACGAAAACGCCCGCGCGGGGTTCGATCTGAGCGGTCTTCCTTGCCTTGGCAGCGGTCTTCGACGGGTCCGGCTTCGGCTGTACCGCCTGGTGCAGGGATTGGACATACTTCTGCACGTTCTTGCTCTTGTTCTTGTTCTTGAGCCCGAACGTCTTGTCCTCCACGACCTTCTGCTTCTTGGCCAGGTCTGCCTTCGACGGCTGCGCCTTCTTCGGCGGCATCCTGCCCGGCTGCTCTTCTCGCGCGCGCGAACGTCGGGGGTTGGGCGGCGGAAGGAGGAGGCGGCGACGGGAGGGAGGGTTTCTTGGGTTTGGGGCTGGAGGAAGGGGAAGGCGGAGGCAAGGAGGAAGTTTCTAGAGATGCAGGTTGTTCGTGCCGATGTGGGTAGCCGGAAGCGGATGATGAAGGGGGATGTTGGGCCTCCAGAGAGGGTTTGGAAACGGGCTTTTGGGCTTCGACGTCGCGGTCCAGGTCCACCTTGTAATCACCCGCGCGTACCAGCTTCGCCACATCAGGTCCGTCGATTCAATCCACCAGCACAGATCACAGAGCAGGGGCGCCCGCAACCAAACCCTAAACACCAAACCACCGCGTATAAATTGCTTCACCGCCCCTAACCCTCTCTTCTCTTGCCGCCGCCGCTGCTCCCTGCCCGTGCTCCTCGCCGCCGCCGCCACCGCCGCACCTCCTCCGCGCAGCGTTCCCGAACCGTCCGTCAAGATGGGGTACTTACTCTCTTGTCTCCGCACTCTCGTGATCTGCTCTGTGATGTTTACCTGCTTTCTTAGCGATCTAGCAGTCTAGTGATTTTTGCCGTGTTTGATAGTAACATGACCGTGCTCTGTATTACCCCGGTCTACTTGGTTTGTTTGGATGCTTGTGCTCTAGGTTGCTTCTCAATCCTGATGTTTCGTTGTGAATTTGGTAAATTATTTTGATGAAGCCAAGCTTATTGACGGTCCAGTACTGATCAGATTATACAACGTCAGTACTAAACATATTCATAAGCGATATCAATCCGTTGCTGCTGTGTCATAATGTCTTTCTTGATTCAGTGTCTTGGATCTGGGAAGTTATGCGCAGTAGCATACACTTTAATCATTTGGAACATTTCAAAGATTCGTCCGTTGTGTTATCTGTAGTTAAAAACGTGGGATTGAGTTTAAAACTAGCTCCCAAATGGGTAGATGACAATAAAAATATAGTCAGCAATCAAATTCTACTTTTCTTCAGAACGATGGCTATATTTGGACTCAGTTGCAGCTATTTGATTCGTTTGGCACACAGCATGCCTGTGCTCAGATGACATAATTGGCCGTTTCTGCTGAGCCCATAAATCATGATAGTGCTCTCTAATCTTCTAACACATTTGACAGTCACTTGTTTATTAACTGCGTACAATGTAAGGTTGTTGTGATGTAGATAGCAACAATTTCTGGCACACTAGCATTTGCATCTCAGTTCAACTATGATGTTGAATGTCATGATCCTATTTTTGTTATATTGATTTAATTGTGTGCCATATTGCCATGTTTAAATCTTACACAGGAAGACACGTGGTATGGGAGCTGGTCGCAAATTGAAGACCCACCGCAGGAACCAGAGGTGGGCTGACAAGGCTTACAAGAAGAGCCACTTGGGCAATGAGTGGAAGAAACCCTTCGCAGGGTCGTCTCACGCCAAGGGCATTGTTCTTGAGAAGATGTAAGCAGAATCCTGATTATGTTTCTTCTTCACGCTTGTTTTGTGAACTTTAGCTAAATAGACACTCATTCCATTGCAGTGGTATTGAGGCCAAGCAGCCCAACTCTGCTATCCGTAAGTGTGCCCGTGTGCAGCTTGTGAAGAATGGCAAGAAGATTGCTGCCTTTGTGCCAAATGATGGTTGCTTGAACTTCATCGAGGAGAATGTATTGTCTTTGTCCTTGCTCTTTATTTCTTTTCCTGACATCTATGTGTGGCAGCAAAATAATTTCTCTTTTCTTGTCTCTCCAGGATGAGGTGCTGATTGCTGGGTTCGGCCGTAAGGGTCACGCTGTGGGAGATATTCCCGGAGTCCGGTTCAAGGTTGTCAAGGTCTCTGGTGTGTCTCTGCTTGCCCTTTTCAAGGAGAAGAAGGAGAAGCCAAGGTCTTAAGAGTGCTGTTGCATCTTGATCGGCCAAGCATGGAGTAGAAAGTTTGAAAGCTTTAGATGTTTAAGAATGGTTCCTTGCTTATGTTTACAGCGCATTCTTGAAATTGTTAACTTGAGATTGTGTTGGTGAAAACCATTTATGGCCAGACTTCCCTTCTGTTAAGAGAATAGTAGTATCATGAGTTTTGGTCGCCCGGTTTGGAATCTCAGAAATTTTGCCTTCTTACCTATATCCCCGCTTACATCTGGTTGATTGTTTTGTTTATTGCTGCTGCCCTATTCATGGGATGGGATGCTGCTCAATTGGAAATGAGGCACCTCTTTGGAACTGATTAGTACCCGTCTGAAATGAATACCGGCCTGAGTAAGGAAATTGAGCGTGCTTCTGACCTTTGGAGTTACACCTCAAAAAAAAAAACCTTTGGAGTTGGAATTTCAGCGTCACGACCAGGCTGGCAGCTTCGGTCGTAACATATGGTAGTCCATATATATGTAGGTTGTTAGAGCAACTCCAGCAGAGCCTCTACATGAGTCCCTAGATGGGATGTAGGGGTTCAAGACAAAAAAAAGCACTCCAGCAGGGTCCCTAGCCAAGTCGCCAGACATATTGGGTCGCTAGAATCCGGCGGAGAGCCCCCAGATGTGGCGACCCGCTCGGGGGTCGCTACACTGGTGGGGCCCGCTCAACCACCGCTGGCGCCCACGACTCCCTCTTCCCGCGGGCGCGCCTCCGCCGCGCGCCGTCCCCGAGCCGCACTGCCTCCGCCGTCCCCTTCCTCCTCCCCATCGCCGCAAATCGCCGCCCAGGCCGCATCTTCTCTTCTTCCTCCCCGCCCGGCGTCGATTCGTCCCCACCCCGTCGATTCATCCGCACGCCCAGGCTGAGGAGCTCGCCGTGGCCTCCTCCTCCCTCTCCGCAGCCTCCTGCCTCAGCCATGGCGGCCATGGGAGCCCGCTGCGGCCATGGGGGCGCGCGCGGGCGAGCTCGTGTTGACGAGCTCTGCCTTCATGCTCGGCTCGTCCGTGGCCTCGCCCTTCCCCGCCTCGTCCAATCATGGTGACGCGCATCGTGCTTGCGCCACCGTGAGAGCAATTCTTGCCCGCCATGGCCTCGATTCGTCTCTGCTCGGCCATGGCGGGGCGCGGCGAGGGGTGCAGCAGGGGGCGCGGCAGCGGGGGCCCCTCCTCGTCGATTCGCCACGCCCATCGCTCGGGACGGCGTGGCCCGCGCTCGCGCGCTTCGCCGTGGCCTGCTCCATCGCCGCCGCCGAGTCCTCGCGCGCTGCGTCCACGAGCAGAGAGGAAGAAGAGGAGAGGAGGGGTGAGGCTGACGAGCGGGTCCCACCCATCTAGGGGCTGAGATGTAGGGGCTGCTGCTGGAGTTAGAAGCAATTTGTAGGGGCTTGAATCTAGGGACCGGCCCCTAGATGGCATGTAGGGGCCTTGATCTAGGGGTTTCTGCTGGAGTTGCTCTTATGATGTAATGTACCAGTCATAATTACATTCAAAATTTTTTTGCGACATAACTGGTTTGTGATGTATCGCAAATCAGCGGGGTTCTTTGGATGCAAGCTACGCACACAACTCTTGTCAACAAGCTTCATTCAATTCGACTAGTGTTTGGTGTTCTATCGCCATGACTGTGATGTGCGTATTTTCTGTCATCTGATCGATTTCCGGCCAAAAATTGCCATGATTTATGGTGGATGATTTGTGCTCCAAACGACATCTAGAACCAGGCACGCTCTCAGCCTTGCTCTTGCAAGCTGTCTCTACCGTTGTTCAGTTCGAATTTGCTCGCAATGAAATTCTAACAACCGTAAACTCGAGCAATTCCAGTTGAAAAACAGAAACAAAAACAAACAAAAGGGTCTAAAGACTCTACCGGCCCGGGGTCCACCGGCTGGAGGAGCTGGACCGTGGGCCCGGGCCCACTCCCCCACCTCGTCCGCATTGGCAACCGACGAACGGCCCGGATCCCCGGCTTCCTCCATCGCACCCACCCGGACTGCCTCTCCTTCTCCAGCGTCCGATCCCCATTCCCCACCTCTCCTCCTCTCTCCGCGGCCGCCATCTCTCTCTCTCTCCTCCCCCTTCTCTCCCCTCCCCGCCTCCGCGCGCGCGCCAGTTTTTATAAGGTACGTACGGCGCGTCGACACGCTGCCCGCCCGCCCGCCCGCCACCTCCCGGTTCCCGGCGGCGAGCTCTGACGCGATCGATGTTGTTGTGTGACCTTCTGTTGGTGGATCTAGGGTTTTGGCGAGGGCCGGCCACCCGGCGATGGCGGACGACAGCGGGAGCCACGAGGGCGGCGGCGGAGGGGTGAGGGAGCAGGACAGGTTCCTGCCCATCGCCAACATCAGCCGCATCATGAAGAAGGCCGTGCCCGCCAACGGCAAGATCGCCAAGGACGCCAAGGAGACCCTGCAGGAGTGCGTCTCCGAGTTCATCTCCTTCGTCACCAGCGAGTGAGTTGAGACCGGCCGGTAGCGTAGCCCCTTGGCCTTGGATCGGGTTGGCTTCGTTTCGTTTTCCTTCAGGTTTGTGTCCTTTTTTGGTGATTCTGATTTCGGCGGCGGCGCGTTCAGGGCGAGCGACAAGTGCCAGAAGGAGAAGCGCAAGACCATCAACGGGGACGATCTGCTCTGGGCGATGGCCACGCTCGGATTCGAGGAGTACGTCGACCCCCTCAAGAACTACCTTCAAAAGTACCGAGAGGTGAGTGATGGTTCGTCCCACTGCTGCGTAGATGTGGATCCCATTCTCTTTTTTTATTATTTATTTTAAGAATACTTTGATCTCATGACGCTTCTTTCGGACCTTGCATAATCTCTCTGGGGACTGCCATGGTAATTGCAGATGGAGGTATGTGATCGTGATACTCTTCTCCTTATTTATCTCTGTAATCTGTGCAGCGTCTGTACGAAACTTTTGTTTTCCCCTGTCAATCCTAGTTAAACTAGCAGTTTGAAAAGAAAAAGAAAAATGAGGCATATCCATAGAGCTTATAGTAGGCCAATTCCTTTTGCATTTTCGTGGCACAAACTGAAAAGACAACGTAATCAGGTTATTGAGCTTATACCCTGGAATGAGTTGTTAGCAGCTGACAGGAAATGCTCATAATGTTTTTCCTTTGAGATGTACCATCTAGGAAAGATAACTGTTCTGCAAGTCTCATTCATTGAAGCTGCCAAAAATTGCAAGCAACACTCGTACATGCTAGCTCTGATAGACTTTGCATAACGATCTATTCTTGTTTGATTGTTACATTGGCTACAATGCAAAGCTTTTGTGCTACGTAGTATGCTGCTGTCATGTACTATTTGCATATTGTAGATCATAACTATTTTTTCCTGTTAATTTGTGGTAGGGTGATAGTAAGTTGTCTACAAAGGGTGGTGAGGGCTCAGTAAAGAAGGATGCAATCAGTCCCCTTGGTGGCACCAGCAGCTCAACTAACCAGGTTTGTATTTGCTTGTCTTGCCCACCTCAATCCTCAGCTCCTCCCAGTTGTGCTTGGAAGTTGAAACTTATTTCCTCATGATTCTTGTAGTTGGTGCAGCATGGAATTTACAACCAAGGGATGGGCTATATGCAACCTCAGGTATTCATAGTTACATACTTTCAGTAAAACAATGATATACTTCATCTGAGGCTAAATATGACGCATATTTTAGTGATTACATAATTTTCTGAGCTATTTTTTTCCTTATGCACACCCAGTACCACAATGGGGATACCTGAAAGACAAAAACTGAAGATAGCGGCAGTTTTCCGGTACTGTTATTGCTCCCTTAGCTTGTCCTCTTTTTTTCTTTTCTCTGTAGATGATCTACCACTCATGCATTCTATTCATGTCAAACACAAAATTTTGAACTTACTGTGCATCTTTTAGCTCCGCAGCAGAAAATTGCCTTCATCTTTTATGCATGTTTCATGCTGCCATATTTTCTTTGTTCTGACAATACATATTTTTTTCTCCAGTGGTTATTCTTCTGCTAAGGAAATTGCCCCGCATGGGGTCCATGTTTATTGGCAGAAGACCGAGCCACCTTAAAAGGCTGTTTAACTTTTGTGATGGCTGCCTCTCAGATGTAAATTGCTTCCATCAGAATAGATTTACCTATGGATTAGTGCTTGCTTTTGTCTGTATATTCAGAATGGTACAGTCGCTGTTTTTGCAACCTTTTATATTTACATATCTGTATTGTGAATCATAAATCTATTGTAGTGACCTAGGCTCAAATAATGCTGATCTATACATAAATTCTGCTATTTTCATTTTCTCAAATTAGGCTTCTTCGTGTTCCTTCGGATGCGATGGTCTTGCCTGAATCCTAGGCCGTGTCTCTCTGTTCAAAGACATGGTGAAATTGCTGTATGGCTGGCAAGCATTTCCACCAGAGACGCGGGGGCCCAGCTTGCAGGGGTTCTGAAAATGTCCTTGTCCTGTTTGCTAAAAAATGGGTCCATTTTTCCAATCGGGGTTTTCCCTTATGGACGCACGTTGTTTTCATTTTTTTTTTTGAAAGATACGATACATCATGTCATAGCTTGAGAAATAGCACAAACCGTCCTATGGCTTTTAATTCAACCTTTAATATAAAATATCTTGCGACATTCCATCATGCGAATAAAGTTTCACTCGTAGTAAAAATACAACCACGCGCGAGTTTACGACGCTGCGGCCGTGCACCGCAGCTATCGTGGGTGGCGAACTGCTGGGTTCTCAAGGGAATTATCGAGATTCGTTCCATTTGCAACACAACACAGCAACCATCAGAAAACTTAAGCTAGCAAAAGTGATTCAGATAATTAATCGTGTCAGACTTCATATGTGCTCCAGAAGCTTCCGGCCAGCAATGTAACGAGCACTGGGCAGGATTTAAAAGAACGAGCACATCCTATTTCAGTTAAAAACAACACGGTTAAAATATAACTTGGAGCACATCTTATGTCATGCCTTTCTTCCAACCCGGGCTTCAATGCCAAAACTTGTCTGTTTGATACAGGACAGTCAATTTGGTAAAATATGAAAACTAAAAGTAGGCAGAACAAATCTACATTCTATCTTTTTTTTGTTAGCAACTATAATCTGCACCTCCGTTGGAGGAACTGTACGATGAACCTGCCCTCTACAATATGGCCATCAACTTACAAAATCTCCTGCCCCAACGCAGGCAGTCTCAGCTACAACTGCACGGATGCGTTAGGAAGAGGTCCGGCGGTCTGACAAAATGCTGTGTATTAGGGTAAACCCATCATGCCCATAAACTTCCACTCCTGTGCTCCAAAAAATTGCAAGAAATAAACTGAATCTCTTCACGCGCTGGATTTCACAAATATTAGTCCTCGTCGTCTGCTAGCAGAGCAAATGAAAACGGCTTGAATTTGTAGCCATCCCCATGGTAGAACTTGTTCATAAACTCAACCCAGTGCAGACGCAGTGCATGCAGGAAAGCACTCAGTGATTCCATCCCAAGCAATATGAAGGCAGTAGCAAAAGCAAAAACTACAAAACCCGCGAACTTCACAAGAAGGCTGTCGTACCTATGAACAATACAGTGAAAATTTAACTTCAGAACTTGTTGAATTTGGTTCATCATGAAAGCAGAAAAAAAGAGTTAGGTAGAGGGTTTCTTATAATACAAAGTTATTGAGGTCAAATGGATGAAAGACGCTTACCCCCATGCAAGTAACAGCAGCTTCTCATAGAAAACTGTTGACAACTCTGAATGCGCTAAGCTGAAACAACGAACAATACATAGAACTGAGGAGTTGGACTGGAGAATTAATTTTTAGTTGCAATGTATGACAAGATGCAAACCTCAGGGCCCAAAGTCGAAGATAAGATGCGGTGTTTGAAACTGCACCAAGTACAAACTCAATGGAATGTATCATTTGATGTACAAAAACTTCGCTAAAATTGAAGTCATCATGACGTGCTCGGGCAGAATCAGGTTCAGAATCTGGATCCATTTCAGATGTCCCTAGGAAACGGTAGGTGTGACCTTGAAACCTCTGCATCAAGGTGTAGAAGATTAGATATTGCACTAATCCAGCAGAAGAGGGGTATTTGTTTCTTTTAAGCACTGATCATTTATTTGAACTTTAAATTCTACATGAGTGGAACAATCTATTCATTGTCCCTTTTTTGTAGCAATTTCGGGGATCCCCTAACTAAAAGGGGTTAGCATGATAGCAAATAATTCAGTATAAAAAACTGGCTAATATGTTGTCCAAGCTTTTTTTTTCCTTCAAAAAAATATACCTCCTTATGAAGTCGCTTTAAGATAAAAGGCTTTGGGAAGAGCATCCATGGAACAGCTACCAGAGCAAGAAGCAACAAAAGTATCTGAATGATCAAATATGACAAGTTAGTGAGCGAAGGATGCTACAGATAAAAAGTACTTCCTCTGGACTTCAATTTTGGATGTCTGGACAGAAACGTCTATAGAATTTCAGCTCAAATCTGCTGTCAGGACATAATAAATTCAATTCCGGAGGTAATAAATTTTTTTTATATGATTAAGGAGAGTATAACCTGGAGTTCCTTTTGGCCCCAAAACAGTTGATTTTCTCCAAGATCTCCAGCAGGATCAAGAAACATATATATCATAACATGATACAGATCGGCTTGAGAGCCCGAGCACCACTTGATGAGAATCAGGAGTGCTAAGTAACCAAAAAGGCTATTCAGGAAAATCATCTGTGGAATGAATTGATACCTGACAAACGCACATAGTTAATATTAAATATTGTACCAATCCCCGCTAATTTGACTGCATCAAAGAAGAAGATACAAAGGAACATACAGTACCTTATGTCAAGGGCATTTCCATGAAACTTAGCATCAAAATAACTTAAAACAATCCCAAGGTTCATCTGGGCCACACCCATTAGTATAGACATTTTCATCTTCAACGAATTTAGAAAGGGTAGCTCAGATCGACTTCCACGCCAACTTGGGTCCACTCCAAAAGGATAGGGATCACGGACCTTGATGAGACCAGCAGTATGTGCATCACTGAAGTAAACAACCTAGGTGTCAAAATTTCTGGGACAAAGTTTGGTGCATGGTTATCCAGCAGTAAAGTGTGTTATGAGTAAAGGTTTTTTTTTCCCTTGCCCTACCATTGCTAAATGATGTTACGTAAAAGCAGCTAAGAAAATGAATCAGACAAAAGTATAGAGCTCTCTGGACCTTTAACAGAATGACTACTGCCGAGCAACAAAATGATCAGGTTCTCTAGACAGTAAGCTTTACTACATAAAATGCATTCATAAAACCTGCTGCCATAATTTGTAGAGTAGGTGCATATAATTTCAAGCTAAAAGGTTCTTGGGAGAAGAGTGAGCAATGTACATGTGCCTCTAACGTTAGATGTATGTGGAACTTCGATATTTCATAAAATAAAGTGATGTAAGCACTTCCGTCACGAACGTATCTATATGTACGATGCACCTAGCCATTAATAACATTTTTTTGTGATGTAAGATAATAAACAAACACTAGCTTGTTCGCACAGCAAAATGAAGCTATAGCGATAACTGTCGTGGCACGAAAATGAAAGCCGATAAAACTAAGATTTTCATCCAGCAACATCACAACAGAATCGCGATTAACAAATAGTTGAGCTTAATTCAGATATTTTAACTGATACAATAATTCTCCAGCATACAACAAATTTCAAGAAACATTTTCTAGAGACATACCTGCAGCTTTTTTCCCGGCACTCATATGCAGATTTTCCAAATATATGGAATGGAACTGAGAAAAACTCATTATATATAAGGCCGCAGTATATTGAGAATAATGCCATCAGAAGAATAACATAACGTCCACCAAATGCCATCTCCATAAAGCTACCAAGCTTCTGAAATAAGTATGGACCAGAGGTTAGCACAGACAAGGTGAGAAAGAAAAAGATGCAAAGCAAATCGCCAGCAATGGGTGTGATTTAGTAGCAAGCTACAAGGATGATCCAAGCATTTGTAGCATGTCTTTTTATTTGTTTTCCTATTCAGAATTTTCTGCTTGCACGAGCTACGATGCAATAATGAACCAAGCTTTGGCCACCAGGTTGTGCAGATGCAGTACTTTCATTTATCTAAAACTAACGCAACAGAGGATATGATTATAACAGTTATGCAAATAAAGAAAACGGTTCAGTTTCAGCCATATACCTGAGAGGAAAGTTTCTTCTCACGGAGTATAAGAACCAAAGCTCCTATTAACAGGCATATTCCATGACCCCAATCTCCAAACATAACAGCAAAAAGAAATGGGAATGTGACAACAGAATATACAGCTGGATTAGCTTCTTGGTATCTCGCAACGCTGCAAGAATACAAAATCATAGTCAAGTCACTACAGAAAGGTTAATGAAGAAGCTACCATAACATGCAGTTGTCATTCATAAGATAGCAGTAACAATGATATAGTAAAAAGTAAAAGATTTCCAATACAAATGCATTAACATCAAGTATGCATTTGAATAACATCTAAGGTTTCAAGAAGTAATCAGCCTTGCAAGATCACAAATTGTTAAAGCTCACACAAACAGTTGAAAACTCAGCAGGCCAGCTCAAGCAATTAAATTAAAACAACTCAGGCCCAAGCACATATCTATTGTAAGTTTAATATCCTGTAATCAAATGTGACATTATCACTAGGTCAACACCCAAGTGCGACCAACAAACCATTCGTAGCGGGACAGAAAAAACTTTGTTCTGGACCAAGTAGATAGAAATACCTGATTCACCACAACTATTTTTGTTTTAGACTAGCATTTAATGGCAAACATAAGAAACTCCGAAAAAGCAAAAATATAACAAATTAAATAACTTGTTCATGCTAAATTTTGCAGTGATGTACATACCCATACGCATCAACAATTTCCTGGAAAGCGCTGGTAAATTTATCAGTTCGAAAATATGTAGGTGGTGAGTCAATAGTGTCCATCTCATGAAATATAGTGCCAACTTGAGAGTGACTGTGAAGTGTTGCACGCTGCAAGCATTCCTTGATCTGAAATGCAATTTGGAAATAAGATACACTTTCTGAACAATGAGCACAACAGATCGAATAAGCGAATTCTCTCGGACCTGAGATTTAGCAAATATAGGACACCATCCTTCACCAACAAGGCATTTCTTTGTCACGTCAAAGTTCAGCATGTTCAGCGTGTCATATACAGCTTTCTCCTTTTTAACCTAAGCGGAATACAATCCCATATAATAGCATGAGAGATGACTACAATTTTTCCGGGGTGAAAAGTTATAGACATAAAAAATATTTGAGAAACTGGTTTTTCCTTGATTACCATGATTGTCCATCTCCACAACTGTGACCCCACTGACTCAAGAGCTCTGTTTCTATGCTGGATTCCAGCATCCAAAGTAACTTCTAGATCAGAGAGGCGTGCAGACACCTGATAAAAGTTTTATGGCAGTCATGACTTCATCTGATAGTAGTGAGATAACATTACAGTCCAGCTTTTATATGGTGGATAGATGGCAGACCAATAATATCTCATAGTGCAAAGTGTAACGAAGGATTTTTCACACTGAGGCCTTGTGTGGGTAAATCCAATCCACATGTATTAGGGTGGAATGGAGCGGAAAATGAACTAATTTCCACTTCAATCCCTCCCAATACATGTGGATTGAGGTGGATTCTCCTCTATCCAAACAAACCCTGAATGAAATCCATAAGCAACAGCAGCTAATTTGCTTGGGGAAAGTTTTTTTTACTTAAACAAAAGGTCAAATCATGTTTGGCCATTCAAAGTGAGCAAATGAACTAACACGCCAAAAAGAAAAGAAACCAAATACCTCATGGAAAATTTGTCTCTGCTTAACCATCTCCTCAGGAACAGGGTAACAACTTGCTCCAAATGAATCACAGATCTTTAGTATCTTAGCTTTTGCTTGTTCCCCAGAAAAGAAGACTACAAAAACAGTTTTCTCTACCTGTCAAAATGTTAAAATATTTTTCAGATGCTTGAATGTTTCAAGGAACCAAAGGAACTCTAGAAAGGTTGAACTTTGGTAGTGGAATATGTGTTGATTGTAGAGATGGAGAAAGGAAAGACTGCAGCTAACACAACGGGAAATAATTTGAGGCAAATTCAGCAATAATTATAATTCAATATACACAAGAATTAGCAAGGGCAAACCATGACTATCAGACCTCTTCACCAGATATGGGGTCAGTTACAGGTTCTCCAGCAGGTGCCTGATTGAATAACATATTCCCTCTTGTAGCTCGGAAAAGCATCCTCTCAAAAGACAATGCCTTAGACTTCACTATTATCCCACTGACAAATCTCACCCCAGAATTGACATGGGACCCTTGATGTACCCCCTGCAAACAGTTTTGTGTTGAGATCAAGTGTGAAAATTGAATGTTGTTAGCTTCATTGATAAGACCGAAACTAATACCTGTTCTAGCAAATAGGAGTTTCCCTCATCTATGTTTTCATCTAGCTCCCGCTCTGCTGAAGCCGCGTGGTTGTGAGAAGAAGCAAGGATGCCACCTGCCTGCAAGACGTCATATGAGAAAACAAAGGAATGGGACGAGGATCAATCACAGTACCGAAGCCAGCATTTTTACTGACTAATGCTTGCCAAGCAGTGCTTATCATTTACAAGTTACAGCTCATAATTTAATTAAAAAAAGTTCCTACTCATCAGGTACGGTAGATTATCGTTTCATTTTCCTCAAGAAAAGCCATTAAGGGCTATCATTAGAAGGTGTTAGAAGCGACTAGTTCAAACCTTTTTAGTTTTCATTTTACAGAAAAAAGCAAGTATGTGCATAGACAGTTCCATATTTCACAAGAATAGAGATACAACCTTTGTCAAGACCAGCTTGAATTCAAGAAGTTCATTGTATGTTTGTTGTAACTTGTCACTGTTGGTATTCATCTCAAGCAGCTCGTGTTCATGCTCACCCAACTTTGCCTGGAGATCCAACAAAAGCATGTTTTGTTTTCGCTCAAACAAGCTATTTACTTCACTTTATAGAAATACATAGTCGTAATGTACAAAAAGGATGAACAACACACCTCAAGCTCCTCCAGATCAATATCCGGTTGAAGTGCAGGAATAACAGAAGATTTTACACCTGCCTTGTTGATCTGATCACTGAAAAATCTTAGTTTACGTGACATCTCTGCACATCGTTTCACCTGCAGGGGCAATAGGGCAGATCTGTCGGTATACAACAATTTACTAACAAAACACGGGTGTTGGTGCATCCGTCAAGATACGCTAAAGGAAAGCAACAGCCAAAACGGTTCCATAAGAGCATTTCATCATTATATTATATTGCTCTAAAACTAGGAGAGAAGGCGGGGGGACAAGGGACGTGGTAGCCTGCTATAATTTTCTCCAATTTACTCAAATGGTACTCGGTGCCATCAGCATATTTGTTCAGGACACTATGATATTTTACCCCTTTCTCAACAAGAATCAGAGCTTATCAATTCCCAGCATTCTTGTTCATCAGGCATTTCTATCTGTTTCCATAATCAAGAGAGAAAAAATAGTAAACCTATCATTTTTTTTATCTATCGAACAATATTTGGTTTAACTCGATGAGTCTGCTCTCTGTCTTCCAAATGGAGAGAAACATTAACTACAAATATTATGACAATGAAACACCCAATCAGTGATGCGTCTGTACAAGTGTTCAAGTGAATTGAAATATCATAATTCATGTGTCCCCAATTAGCTGATGACAGTGAATAACTTTCTATATAATCTTTCTTTTCAATTCTAAATTGAGAGAGAGAGAGAGAGAGAGAGAGAGAGAGAGAGAGAGAATGTTCCTCGATATGATAGTTTTCTTGTAGAACCTAAAAATCTAACATCTGCCCTACGTCACATTAAATAGTCCAGGATAAACAAGGAATGGTATCTGAGTAAAACATCATCATAACCAAGTAAGATCTTGGCTAAAGATAAAAACAAATTAAGAAGACAAAAGGTAAAACATCATTTCTAAAACACAAGTTCAATAGATAGCATCTGGGTAGTAAAATAAAAACACGATGGTATGCAGAATAATGCAATCATCAAGATAATACATGACGAATAACGTAAGCTGGAATACCTGATTGACAAATATACGCTGGAAAGGACTCTTATCCTCATTCAACTGCAGAAGATAAGAATGGAGGTCAGTTAAATTGATTACAGACAAATAGAAATGAATCTTCAAAAGTGCAAGGCTCTTTTTAGTTTGAGAACTGCCACGCGTACGACCCAATCCGTTCGACTGTATTACACGATTACCACTAGCATTGTTCAGCCGTGAATTCCTGAAGTGCTTCACTACAAGCTGCCGGATGAAACCAGTCGGGCACAAGTCTACCACTGGAGTCGTATGTACAACAGTTGTCATTTTGTTTCTCTATACAACGGTGCCATAGAAACAAAGAAAAAAAAAGGTAATATCTCTTTCATCATATACATCCATTAAATGGAATAAATATAGCTTCGCAATGCCACCCTGTCGAAGATGAGATGCAAATTATCGAGGAAAACAACAAGTTCTAAACCAGCATAATGACAAACTTATATAGGCACATTTTCTCTAAATCAGCATAACGACAAACATATATCGACACGTTTCACTAAATAAGCATAACGACAAATATATATAGGCACATTATTTCCTAAAGGTAACGGTAGGCAATGGTATGATAATGGGAAAAGCATGCAAAAGTCTCACATATCCAGGGGTTTCAACTCCTAATCATGGTATCCAAAGAACTTCCCTACTCTTCATTGATCAACTCATCCATGCAACTTGCTGAGTTTCAAAGCTCACAGATAAGCGTTCATGGTATCAACAAACAGACATGTACCTCTCTAAAAATATATTAGCGCAGACTGGCTCATAAAAAATCAAAGCTGCAATCTGATTGTTTATAAACTGGCTCATGCTCAATACAGACGGATGCCATGAATATGATCAAATGAGATAAAAGCACACTCATCCAATTCCACACTTATCATCAAAATCTCTGCGGTGCTCCACCCAATAAACAGTTCCTATAAACCTGGGGCCGCAATAAACCCGTCGGGTTCCTGCCCACTGATCCAAAACGACCTCGCACTCACTAACGATCAAAGCAGCTCAAACCACAAACGCGCGCCAAACCTTGGGATCCAGTGACACCGAGATCAAACATTTTCCCGCCGATCCAACCACAACAGAAAGCGAGATCCTACAGAGCACAGAGCGAGACGCTAGCTAGCGGGGGCGGGACTGAGATCACGACTGTGGATGCTGAATCAGGCAGATCCGGGGGAGAAGTCTAGAGGCAGAGGGACATCGAGAGAAAGGCAGGGGCACTCACGTCCTTGAACTGGAGGAGGCCGAGCTCGCCGAGGTAGGTGACGGCGATGCGCGCGCACTCGGCGGGGATGATGAGCTGCACGTAGCACATCTTCTCCGACCGTAGGTGGTCCATCGGCGGGAGCCGGTCGAACAACCCCATCCCGCCCCCTCGCTCCCGCCGGAGCCGCCCTCCCGAAGCTTCCAGAAGGTTGGCGCGGGGAGGACGAGGACGCGGTGCGGTGGTGTGCCTCTCAGATCTGCGAGGGGTTCGGTATTGTGAACTCACTCTATTCTAGGTGCGCAACTGCCATGAGCCAACGGGGAAGGAAGCGGCTCGGAAGGAAGGAAGGAAGGCGCGCGGGGGCTGGCCCGTGGGCCCCTTGTACGGGTCGTCGAGGTTCGGTTGAGCGCTCGGTCCCCGTGTTTCCCGCATTTTACGCAAGTGCCCCTGTCGGTCCCGCGTTTCATGGTCTGGGCTTGCTGCTGGTCAGCTCAACTCAACTCGGGAGTCGGGCGGGGACCAAATGTGAATGGAACGCAAAGGCGAAAGGGAGGCTGGCGGCCTGGCGCGCGCGTCTCCGGGGTTGGGCCGTATCAGCGAGTGGGTCGAGTGCGGCGGACGGGCTGGACCCTGCCGGAAAAAGGTGATTGTGACATAGGCCTATTGTAGCCCTATGGGTGCCGATACTTGGGCCGTATCTGATTCATATCCAATTTTCCATTTGCAAGACAGCCCACTCGCTGATGCTTGATTCAGAGAATTCCGAACCCGTCACTCTGCTTGGACTGTAATTTTTTGTTGCTTCAACGCTTGATCATCCGAGCTGCAGAGGTTACCACAGTATGCAGTATGAATCACTGAAAGTTTTATCCACGGTGTCATCTTTCTAGTGACAGTTTAGCTTGACTTTAATCTTTACGAGGTACTAATGAGGTCTTGTGTTGCGCCAGTCCAGTGCACGCCTTCGCTGCTTTCGATGACTAATCTTTGACTTATCTGCTTATTTATTGGCTGGCCCATGCTTCGACTCCAAGTACAGTTCTCGATTTCAAATTTCAATACATCTCATATTATTTCGCCACTGTACTCCTACTACGCAAAGTAGCAGTCAGAAGGTCCAGCGATTTCTAATGTGCAGGAGA
Source organism: Eragrostis nindensis (assembly GCA_012490785.1). Lineage (NCBI taxonomy): Eukaryota > Viridiplantae > Streptophyta > Magnoliopsida > Poales > Poaceae > Eragrostis > Eragrostis nindensis. The sequence goes on along the minus strand of JAAXCT010001343.1, from coordinate 154,350 downwards.
CTTCAGATCACAAAAACTGTATCACCTCTAAACTGTATCACCTCTGCCCTAGTATATATGGATCGTGAAGCCTGAAAGTAACACATTGCGAATTGAGCACGCTGGAACCGCCGGCGGGGTCTGATTTCCCTGTTGCACGATCGTGATCGATCGGCTTATGAGAACGACCTGCGATTTGTCCCAACAACGAGAGGTTCGCTGATACAGACTAACAGTATGTAGCCACGTAGTAGAAAGGAAGATAAGGCCCGTACCCACCTACGCACCCAGCGGTAGCAGGGTGGAGTAGCTGCATGCATGGAATGGGGAGAGAGTGCTATAGGCTACAGACCCGACTGATAACGACGACCCAGCAGCTACCCGTCGACGAACTTCAAAGAACCCTTCGCTCCTGACGCCGACGTGCTGCGTACGTGCTTCCCAGCATGATCAGCACTACTGTACGCCGTATCGCGTCGCCATAACGCCGGTGGTTACTAACAAAGCGGCGGTGGAAAGGAAGTCTCAGAAAAACCAAAGTGGCCGTCGCGATCGCGCGACACGAGCTAGCGGATCGGAAACGGGGGCTTGTATTGAAATTGAAGGCGGTGCACGCGCGAGCGATCGAGGTAGATGCCGGTGGATGGAGCTGTCCGGGCGTACGTAGTTGTCAACCGGCAACCAGTGGATACACCGGCAAGCAAGCACGTACACAGCGTGCGACGTCGACCCGGCGGCCGCTAGCTGCTTGATGCGAACGTGTGTTCAGCGTCGAGCCCGTCGGTACGTACGAATACATCATCGGTCGCCCGGTCCCCGTCCCCCGGGTGTGTACTGCGTGGCTTGTGGAATTCGCATCAGCGATTTGGATCAGCCAGCAAAAGTTTCCCTTCAGTATTCAGCATGGTTTTGAACCGTGTTTGATTCGCAGTAAGTTTCAGAGATTCACACGGCCGATCGAGGCTGGCTGGTAGATTTGATCTCGCACCGGTCGTAGAGGCCTGGCACGCGCTTGTCCGGAACGGCTCACATGCGCGCGAGCGCGCGCGCACGGGACTTCACTGCGCGCGAGTTCACATGCCGTTCGCACGTCCGCGCTTGGCGCGTACCCGTCCCGCGGCCGCGCGCGCTGCAGCATGCCGCAACCCGCGCTCCCCGCGGCGCGCAAGCCGGACGACGACGACGCCTGCTGGCCCTCGCCCTGCCGCCGCCGCCGCGCGCGCGCGGGGGCATTGCTTGTACTCTAGCCAACGTCCGCGCCATCGAGTGGTCCGCGTCGATCGAATTGAACGATCGAGCTCGAAAGTAAGGTACTTGTCGTGTCGCGGACGCGAGGCGAGAGCCAGCCGGGTCTCTGCTCTGAGCGGTCTCCTTGTCGCCCAGGCGTGTGACCGTTTCGTACCCGTGGGGGCACATACGCACAAAAGGGTAGAATACAGCAACCTTGTGATCTCCATTCTGCCATTGTCTTTTCAGTGGCTGTAAAATGTAAGGAACACGATTATTCCTTGCCGTGAAACTGTCTTGTGTTTTACCTTTTGAAAGGGATCTGGCGTTTTTATCGGAAGCTGTAAATATATTTGCCATTTCCGGTTTGTAGATCGTGGATGGAAACAAGACAGCAAACCGACGACGGCGTGTGAATGTGTGATGCAGAGCTTGACTGCTCGAGCGTCAATGCGTCATGCAAGCTTTGCTTAGTTTAGCACCCCATTGTTGAGTCAATGCCGTGGTGCAGTCTCGCCAGCGTCTGCATGCCTTTCCCCATTGTTGAGTCCTGATAAAGCAGTCTTCCACAGGGATCGATCATTGTACTGAAGATCAGCATCCCAACGGCAACATCAGAATGTGTTGAAATTCCTCGCTGAAACTATTGTTAAGAAACGTCAGGTACGGATTTGAAGGTATCTCTCTCCAATTGATATTATTTTCCTTTTTCTTTGCACGAGATACTGAGCACACTGGAATGATTGTTCTTCGTCATGCTGCTTCTGCCGCTCGCTGCAGCCTTCCTGCAAATCTTCACGTTCTGCATCTGCTTTCCTCCATATTTATAGAAGATGACATCCCACTTCCCCCTTGCAGATGCCCCCTATCCACACCTCTTTCCCCTCTTGGGCAATGGCTTCTCGCAGCACGATATGAAGGCCAAGCGATAGAGGAGCGGATGAGAAGAAAGGCATCTGTCTTGAGCCCACTCTGGACTAGATCCTGGCAAGTGAGGAGAGGTGAGGCTTCTTCTTCTTTCACTTGTCATCTTCTCACTCCTGAGTCCTGGCTATGCGTCTCATCACAACATGCGTTGCTGCACCATGCATGGGCATGGCTTTGATGGATCGAATCCAATCACTCAGCCGCCGCACCATTGGAAGGTTGAAAAGTTGAGTGGTAGTTTGTCATTCGATCCCGCATGCATTCCTCATTGGAGCCATGACGACCAACTTCACTTTCCCCACATACCTGTCGTAGTGTAGCACCTACTCCTCTGCCTAGATTAGCTCACAAGCTTACAGCTTACTAGCGGTTATCTATCCAGGTACAAACAAGCTGTAAAGCCATGTATTATCTCCAAGCTTTTGTCTCATCGCCTCCACTCATCTGAAGCCCCAGCTCACCTAGTACATATGGCTGTCGAGTTAGTTATCCCGAACCAAACCTCAATTAAAGCCGCAATACGTGTCTCTTCTTCAGGCTGTTTCGTTTCCCAGTTCGTCAAGAGAAGGTGCTATACTTAGGATGTGGTCGTCAATTCTGCCATTGCCAACCACTTCTGCACCATGCAAACATAATTTCAGGGAGCGGTGCCGAGTGTGGACGGCGCCGTTGCTTTTCTGTGGGGGGCGTTGAGTAAGGGGAAAGACTAAGCGAGAGCGGAGAGAGTGCAAAACAAAAGGGGAAGCCGGGTGGTGGATTCTTGCTTGCTTCAGGCCTACCTTTCTGCAGCCTTAAGTCTGGTGGTTGTAGTGGCGAGCGTATAATGTGTTATCTTGCAAGGGACCATGTAGGCCTCGACTAGGAGCAGTAGCTGTCATGATCAAAGTGATCGATCGAGCAGCCATCACCCCGTTCATCCGTGGCGAGGCTTAAAAGAATTGGATTGCATGCGTACACCTCACCGTGTGTGCATGTCCCCCAGTTTAAGGATGTAGCAGTTCGGAGTATTAAAAAACCACACGGCTGTCCCTGCAGTTGGCTAAGTGGTTGGAGGACTAGTTAGTGCCAGATTAGACGGGGAAGCCAGCAGCCAAATTCCTGCATTGCCCATTATTTAGTTGCTTTTGGCTTTCCTCATGTGAAGACGATAGAGGGTGCACAGAGAGGGAGAACTAGCTAGCTCCTCCGTCGCCATTGTTGCTACCTCCCCTACTCACGGCCTCTACCGCCTGCTCTCTTCTATGAGGAAGGAGAGAGGGAGCTGACCACCGCTTTAACCTTTTGTCACCTTGCAGCTTTCCTCTTGGAGTCGTAGCCGTAATCGTGTTGGCGCGGCTTAGAGTTCTGAAATAAAGATAAAGAAGATATCAACGCCATGCAGCCGGCCAAGACAAGGTTTGTTCCGATTCAGTTCATCCCCTCCTCTGCTAAATTCCATGTGCTGTTTGATGATTGCTGCATGCACGCATGTTTGTTTATTTCTCCTCGCATCAATCTTGGCGATGTTAGATTCTCCTCTCCAAGTCAATGTGCAGATGCACACCGCGGTGCTCTGATCTGGTCCTCCGTTTGGCCATTACCACATCCACATGTTCCGTATGAGCATGCGTGTATGTATGAGCCATGGAGCACCTCCAGAAAGTTCAGAGGGAGTCCTCCCTGTTTATACTCTCTGGTTGCTCAGATTCTCTACTGCGCCGATTTTGAATTTAACTAGCTGTTAGGCTATGACATGGAACTATGCGATTAGCCGGCAGAACCTAAACTACACTTCCCTCCTTATCACCTTCTGTCTGTCTCCTTTTTACCATTGTTTTTCCATGGAGCCAAGAAGCGACCAAGTTTTCAAATCAAGGGCGCATGTGACCATGACTGTTCGCAGATAGCTCCATGCGCAACGCCTGTCTCGTTCTTGAGCTCGGCGCCAAGCGGGACAGGCAGGGCCACTTGTTGCAATCCCGCATCTGTAAAGCCAAGCCCCCGGCCCCCGCCTCGCTCCTCCTGCCCTTTTGATCCCGCCCGTGCTTGCAGACGGCGCGGAGATTATGTTAAGCTAATGCCCCCTTTTCCTCGGCTCGGTTGCGCGTCCCCTCCACTTCTTGTCGGCCTCTTGCGCTTTCCGGCCTCGGATTCTTTGTTCCCCCTCCCCGTTGCGTTTCGCTGCCGCTTCTTCTCTGCATCTGATTTGAGCTGGCGTCTCGATCCGTCGCTGTCTTCCGGAAGCGGCCTCAGCTGGCCTGGAACCCGCCGCCACTCCGCGGCTCCTCGTCGGAGCTCTGTGAATCGGTTTTGCTGGATTTGATTCGATTCTCATTCCCCCGAAGGAAACAGCTTTCTTTTGCCTGCGTTTGAAATGAGCGGAGACGCTGAAACACTTCCCCTGTTGTAGCCTTATCATGCTATCCTTGAACAAAATGCATTTTCTCAAGTTATATTCTAGCAGCAGCAGCTCGAGGTAACGTGCTGCTTTCGGCGTGAGGTTTGCCTGCATTGCGATTTTTGAGGGAATTTTCTGACTTGTTTTGATGTGTTCTTGGCGTGAAGGAATGGCTCCGTGGAGCATCCCGCCAGAACGTCCTCCACGGGGAGCAACAAGACCGGCCGGACGGCGAGGACAGCCGAGTCGCCCACCGGACTGAGCCCCAAGGTCGACCGCCGCATGGCCATGAGCGCCGAGAGAGAGGTAATGGCACATGCCCTGCTTCGTCTTCAGTTGGTCCATTTCTGTATCCGGAATGCAGTTTCAGTAACTTGACTTCAGAGAAATAATTAAAAAAAGGTTTTAGAATGCTGTTTGATACTGTACGTCGGTGCTGTCATATCAACGAAACTTCGCCCATCGTATGCCCATGACTAGTCTTTGGGAGACTGATAGCTGTTCTTAAATGACCCAGATTATATGCATTATCTCGTTTAAGTGAGTAGACAGTACAGATATATCTATCATTCATTCTTTGATAGTCTCTCTCAATTAGTAACAGTTGCCTCGCGCTCTGTTTCTCTTGATGGAACAGTCAGTCAGTTAGTTACATTGAAACAGACGAAGTATTTTGTATCCACATCTTCCTTCAAAAAATTTTTTGTATCCACATCAACTGCTTCCGGATATTGAATGGCTAGCAAATCCTACAATAATTGAAGCCCGTCCTCGTGCTACTACCAAACTGATGAATTGAAATTGTGGTGCCAAGTCTGCTGCCACTCCTGTCTTCGGAACCAACGGCAAAACAGGCACATTTCAAGACTTGACGCGAAATCTTGTTTGGACCAGGAACCCCGTACTTAAGATCGGCACTCGTTGTCAGTCTGCGCTAATTATGGCCCTGGGTCCTGATAAACACCCAGAACTATAGACAATCTAACTAACTGATGCTATCATGCTAGTACTAGTCATTTTCCCATACAGAAAACTTACTAGAATTTTCAGCTAGCAGAGTTTGATAACAAAATGACAGCCAATATTTCAGCAATTTTTTCTTTCCAATGACAGTCACTAGAAGTCTGCAAAAAAACTAAGCATCCTGAAAGCATTCTTGCAACCGGTAGCTTACAGCAACAATATGCGAGAATAATTATATATCGGATTAATTAAGCTCTCTTTTACTATCTAGTTAAGCATGTCACTGTGGAAATCACCACAAGTTTATCAACTGAAATTTGTTGGGCAGTACCGCTTTCACCATCAGTGATCTTGCAAGCATTAATGCTGTCCTTCTGTGTAATGAAATCACCAGAAAAGGAGGCCACCGACGAAGCTGTCGGAGCTGGAGTCCCAGCTGTCGCAGCTGCAAGACGAGCTCAAGAAGGCCAAGGAGCAGCTCCACTCCACCGAGCTCTCCAAGAGGCGGGCCCTGCAGGAGGCGGAGGAGGCACGGTCGCAGGCCGCCGCGGCGTCCGCGCAGGTGCGCCACTCCGAGGCACAGCTCGCCGAGCTCTCGTCGGCCGAGGACGCCCGCCTCCACGAGCTGCGCCGGCTGTCGCAGGAGCGCGACCGCTCGTGGCAGTCGGAGCTGGAGGCCCTGCAGAAGCAGCACGCCGCGGACTCGGCCGCGCTGGCGGCGGCCATGGGCGAGGTGCACCGCCTCCGCGTGCAGCTCGCCGCCGCGGCGCGCGCCGACCGCAGGCAGGACGTGGTGGAGGCGCTGGCCACCATCGACGAGCTCAGGGTGAAGCTCAAGGCGAGCGACGAGGCCGAGGCGCAGGTGCGCGCCATGCACGAGGAGTGCAAGCAGCAGCTGGAGGCGAGCCGGGCCACGATCGACTCGCTGCTCACCGACGGCTCCAAGCTGATGGACTCGTTCAGCCTCGTGGTCAAGGAGCTCGAGGAGTCGCGCGCCAAGGTCAAGGCCCTCGAGGAGGAGATTGCGGAGACGTCGGCAAAGGCCGGTGAGCGCTGCAACTGGTCGGGTTCAGAGGCCGCCGAGCTGAGATCGGAGCTGGAGGCCGCGGAGGCCCGGTTCCAGGAAGAGAAGATCCTGAGCACCGTGGAGACGCAGTGCGCGTACGAGCTCATGGACCAGATAAAGACGGAGTCCGATCTGCGGCACAGCAAGCTCGCCGCGGCGCTCGAGAGCGCCAAGTCCGAGGTGATCTTCCTCAAGGCGAGCCTGTTCGACAAGGAGTCAGAGCTGCAGCGCGCCCTGGAGGCGAACAAGAAGCTACAAGCCGACACGAGATCAACGGACAGCACGACCGACGAGCTGAAAGAGCGGCTTCAGGGCGCGCTGCAAGAGAATGGGCAGCTGAAGCTGGAGCTGCAGCAATACGAGTCCGATAAGGGCTCGGCGAGGACGCCGGAGGCCGACGCCGCGGAGGCGGCGAAGAAGGGGGAGATGGAGACCGAGCTGCGGCGCCTCCGGGTGCAGGCCGAGCAGTGGAGGAAGGCCGCGGAGACCGCCATGGCGCTTCTCACAGTGGGCAAGGGCGGGAACGGCAAGGTCGTGGAGCGGAGCGAGTCGTGGGAGGGCGGCAAGTACGCCGGCCTGTGCGAGGAGCTCGTCGACGACGACGCGGCGGCGAGGAAGAACGGCAACGTGCTCAAGAGGATCAGCGGCATGTGGAAGAAGTGATCAGAAGATGAGCAGTAGTAGTGTGGTTTGTACAACTACTCTGTTTCAGGTGTAAAATTGTTTTTGCCGGTGTTGCTGTGGTATAAAAAAACATAGGAGTGTTCCTGTACTTGTCAGGTAAATGTGATCATAGCTGTATTATACGTGGTATACGGAGGGTCAATTCATCCCGGTGTTAAAGGTTGTAGTAGGCATTTTTCTTAGTCTCATTCAACAATATAAAAAAATCGGAGAACTTCCATTGATTCTTGTATCTTTCGAAAAGCAGAGCCTCAATTCATCGGGTTCAGCTCTCGGGTCACTGATTCCTCGTTCTCGCGCTCATTTTGGGATCTCCAAACTTCAGTTTCTAGCATCAGATTTCAGCCCAGCCCCCTCGTGTGGATGTTGTATTTCAGCCCACTATTTGGTCCATCTTGACTCTGCTTTGGGCTGGGCAGCGCGTTCAGACCGGCGACAGCTCTGGAGCAACAGACCCAACATTTCAATCATCTTCATGATTCAGCCTGTTCGCCTGACCTTCTGTTTATCAGCCGCTACAGTGTTCACAGTTATTTCTTTTGCAGCTGCTGCTACAGTGTTATCAGTTATTTCTTCAGCGGCCGCTACAGTAAAACGGCTGCAAAACATCCTATCGAACAGGCTGAGTGTCTTCATCTCAACGAAACACGGATGCCATCATCATGCCAATTCCATGATGTTGTCCATGATGAAGCATGTCTGCATGTTATGATTACCAGACTAAGGTGGCGTTCGGTTCCCCCTCTAAAATCCCTCTAAACTTTATATCCCTCTAAAGTAAAAAGAATCTTACTATTTAGGGGTACTAAATAAAATTTAATTGCAAAACCTTTCTGCAGATGGGCGTTATTTTTCGAGACGAATCTAATGAGCCTAATTAATCAATGTTTTGACACATTGATGCTACAGTAACCATCGTCTAATCGCCGCTTAATTACCCTCATTACGTTCGTCTCGCGAAATAGATAAGGGGTCCTGGACTTAGTTTTGTAATTTGACTTTGTTTAGTACACATAAATCGTGCCGGCATTTTGATGTGATCCCTCTAAAGTTTTTAGAGGGGTCACCGAACGGGGCCTAATACGGCTAACTGCTGATTGTTCATCTTTCACTCTCAGAGAGCAGTAAAAGTGACGCTATCGATTACTCATCATATCGTGAGGTATTAGCCCATCAGTGCGCTCTTCTTCAACAGAGCAGCAATCATATGGTTCTTTCGATAGAGCCGCGCTGGGGTCTCAGTATGCCCACTTGGCTAGACCTTCACGCTACAGTAACACTGCAACAGCAATAGTACGATCGTAATGATCTGCGAATTTCTGGTTTTCACAGGTCGAGACGAGAGCCCTGTACCGCTCTGAAGATACACTGAGACTGTCACCCAACGACCTTGCAGATCTGCGAGAGCAGGGAAGACGAAGCCATGCGATGCGATCTGTAGCTGTACCACCGGTACGTGCTGCCCCAGCCCACACCTGCGACGTCCAGTCAGATGGCCGCGTTATCCATGTGGATCGAGGCAGGTAATCAGCGAACAGTTTGTAGTGGTGGCGCATCAGGGCTTGGCGGTACGTGGTCACATGAAAACCATGTGTACGCACGCCCCCTATCACATCCAGTGCTGCTCCTACTATGCCCATCAAATCAGGGAACGGATTACTTTTTCTGGAGGGAGAGGTTGCTGCTATGCCCATCAAATCAGTGAACGGATTACTTTTTCTGGAGGGAGAGGTTGCTGGACACACCCTGCGATGTGGTTTGATTAAGGCTGGAAATTTTTTGGTCTTCTCTTAGGGTAATGTATGATACATGTTGACTCTTGCGGACAATTAAATCATAACTCGAGTACATATCGACATGTAAAAGTCTACTAAGAAAATTTCTGACGGATTGGAGGAAAATGGACGTGATCTCACGTTGAATAAAATTGCTAAGCATTTCGACTTTTTCTTCTGTGAAGTAAGAGGGGCCCGACGGAACCATGACTCATTTTGAGCGTTTCAGCCAAAGCGTCACAGAAATGCTTAGATGTCTTGCCGCTTTGAATTGCATCCCGTTTTCGATGTTTCCCGGGCGCGCCAGCTGTGTAAAATGACGTGTTGCTGATAGTATTTGAGAAAAAGTCTTGAAATGCGACGAAACGTTAGCAGAAGAATTAGTACCACCATTAGTCGAAAGCTCTGTCTCAAAGCGTACGTTTGCCCAGCGGATAAGCCCAAAGAAAGAAGCACCGCCGCGGCGGCCGTGCAATAATGATCTACGACGTACACGGTACACCGTATCCGCTTGCATGACGTACAAGAATCAATGTAGATCCTTGACCAGGTCATGACGGAGGACTACCCGTGGCGCGCGAGGCTCCGGAATCCCAACGGCTGGAAGGTTTTCGTTTTCGTTTCGGCAGCGCAGGACACTGGACACCTCCTCCAAGTGTCCCGCATCCGTCAGCCAAGGCGATGCACAGCACAAGACTGCGCGGAGCAGCGCGATCTGGAATCTGGACCGATCTCTCCAGCTCTGCGATTTTTGCATACGGCGGCTCGCCACAGGTAGCGGCGGTAAAATCAACTGAAACGGCTGCAGCGCCGCCGCCGTACAACGGTGAAAAGGCGTCCGTCCGCGGCCGTGGGGCAAAGGCGGCCGGGTGACCGCCCAATCCGGCATTCGCCACGTGCGAGCGCAACGGGAACCAAGGCCAAAGCCAGCCCCCACGGGCCATGGCGATGGCTGCTCCGCTCGGCTCGCTGCCCCCACACCAAAGTTGGCATCCAGGACACCGGTGCAGAGGCTGGCGGGCAGAGTAAAAAAACTTACAAGCAGCGGATCTCATCTCGTCGGCTCTGACACCGATGCTATTCTAATCATACGACGACGTGCCATCGCCACCCGTTCCATCGGCTTTGTTCCCGTCTCCGCCCTCTCGAAACGTGGGCGAAAAGAGTGGCAGACAGGCAAAAGCGACCATGAAAGGCAACAGCCGTACTCCTGGTGGTGAAAATAAACCTGTAAAAATACCATCCGAGCAAAGCCTTTTCGAGAGGACTGGAACGTTTTATGGCTGAGGTGTAAATGCCTCCTTTAACACGGCATCAACGGAAGCAAGTTGAAACGGTGCCGGTGGACCACGGCTGCCATTAACAGTTGAGGTACTTGCCCATGCCGCCATCGTTTGCCCACTGCATGGTGCCGGATCACCTCCCGCGCCCGTCCATGACGCGTGGGCCACGAGCGCAATCTGACCAGCCGAGCCAACGTCTTCTTCCCGTACGACCGGTCACAGCAGCAGCTGGGTAACGTCTCCCGCCCGCGGCTCGTGGGGCCCGGCTGTCATCCTCTCTCTCCCGGCGGGGCCCGCTCCGCTGCCATAAGAGAGACGACAGGGACAGCGCCGCTCGGCTGGCACCGGGAGCGTGACCGTCACGAGGGGGCGAGGAGATTGGGTGCGGGAGGGAACGAACGGCTCGTCGCCGGCAGGCCGGACCGCTCCCCACCTCCGGCTGCCCCGCCGCCGTGGTCCGCGCCGTTGCAAGTGGGGCCCACGCGCCCGGGTGGTGGTGGTGACTGGTGAGCAGGGAGCGGGCCGAGTCGCCGCCGGGGCGGACGGTGGGGTGGGCGAATCGATTCTGCGTGCGGGGGCGGGCTGGCGGATAAAAAGGGGGCGCCTTTGGAGACTGGTGAGGGAAAAAGGTCGGGCTGTTTGCCCGCCCTTGCATTTTTCTTCTTCTCATCCACCCTTTTCTTTTTTTCTTCGTCGTCCTGGATGCGTTGGTGTTGACACTTGCGCTTGATCTGACCGGGAGAGGAGGTATTACCGGGGAAGAGGGACGTGCGGTGGGTTCTGAGGGCGACCAGAGTTAGGTTCTTGGCGCCTTCAGCGGGTTCAGGAAGGTGAGGGGCTCAGGGCTTTCGGTGGTTGCTTACTTGCTTTGAAGGTGAAAGCTTGCCTTTCTCGCTGTAGAAATAGGATCTTTTTGGCGGTTTTGCGTCTCAGTGTTTGATACTTCGTTCTTGGTTGCGTTTGCTCGCTGTTCTCTTTGGTGGTGGAACAGGGGTAACTCAACCAAAGCTGAGATAGAGGTTTCGTTGGGAGTAGAATCCGGTGTTTCAGTTCGCGCTTCAGTGTTTTGGTGAGTTTCGTCCCCGCTAAGCGGTTGATCGAGTGCAGGAGGGTAGATAGTGCAAATATGTTTTCTTTTTCTGTAATGAGGTTGCAATTTATGGCAAAGAAGGAATTGTGCCCTTATGGTGCTGTGTACTTTGTGTTCGTCCTTATTTCTTCATCTGGGAGGTCAATTCCTTCAGTTCTTTGCTCGATTCGGTCCATTGCTCTGGTTTGCTAGAATTTTGACAGCTCTTTTGTGGGAAGACTGAATGGTTTTACCTGTTCGTATCTCAGGAACTTCGGAGCTGATTATATATTTTTTTTGTGTGTGTATTACTCGATTTGCTGTAGAACTGCCCTTCATTTTGTGTATCTGGCTTTCAAAGAACTTTTCGTCGATTTTTACTCCTGGATATATGAATTTGCGGAGGACAAGAACACGAATTATGGCTGTTGAATATTGCCTATCTTTTGGCGTAGCTTTGGTTTCTCTGGCAAGCTCAGATTTCGCTGGTCATAGTTGGTTATCGCCTTTTTTTTTTAGCGAGAATTGTCGCCTTGTTTTACCTATGCCTATTCTTTAGAGTACTGAACCTTTGATCTATTCTTGTATTTGCAGTTGAGGCACTGAAGACAAGGTAAGGAAAAGCTCAACAAAGATGGGTAAGAAAGGAAAGTGGTTTAGTGCTGTGAGGAAGGTCTTCAGCTCCTCTGATCCAGACGGGAAGGAAGCAAAGGTATGCCAAAATTCCTTCACAAGAAAAGAAAAATCAATTGTCATCAAACTTTATCATTCATTCAGTATGATTTTGGCTCTCTTGAAGGCTGAGAAGGCGGACAAGTCAAAATCCAGGAGGAAATGGCCATTTGGCAAGTCGAAGCACCCTGATCCTTCAACTTCAGCAGTGTCAGGGACTGGTCCAGTAGCTCCATTGCCACCAGCACCATCAACACAACCTACTCAACCACACTCTCAGGAGATCAAAGATGTCAAGCCAGTCGAAACAAACAGTGAGCAGAACAAGCATGCCTACTCGGTTGCGCTTGCATCTGCAGTCGCGGCAGAAGCCGCTGCAGTCGCTGCCCAGGCTGCTGCTGAGGTTGTCCGCCTCACAGCAGTCACCACGAGCACTTCGAAAATGCCTATTAGTTCAAGGGAAGAACTTGCAGCCATCAAGATTCAGACAGCCTTCAGGGGTTATCTGGTAATGCCTCCGCACTTCTAAGATATTTGATGCTTACTTTTCTTTTCTATGTTGATGTCGTTGCACTAGCCATACAAACCGCGAAGTCACCATCTTGAATGTCCACCTGCACTTGAGATCTTGGACGTAAACTAAGCCATGATTAAAATTTTTAAATACATCTGATTTGGTTGGTATAGAGTTGCTATCTGATTCATCATTGTATATTCGTATGCTTTGTCAATTTTGGAATACTGCCAAGATTTTGCTTTGCGGGTCGTTTTCAAAATTCATTTTTTCCTGATGTTTCCAATGTTGTCACATGAATGAAATGTGATGCTGTTATGACAGCAGCAAAAGGAAAGAGTCAAAGTGGCACTTTCCACAAGAAATTTAGAATACTTGTTTCAAGCCTCACTGAATTTGGTTGCGCTATATATATATATATATTTTCCATTTGTTTAAATGGTTACTAAATTTGCAAAAATACTATTTTTAGGCAAGGAGAGCACTGCGGGCACTAAGAGGTCTAGTTAGGTTGAAGTCTCTAGTTGATGGAAATGCCGTCAAACGCCAAACTGATCACACCTGGCATTGCACTCAAACTATGACAAGAGTTCAAACTCAAATCTACTCTAGACGAGTGAAGATGGAGGAGGAAAAACAGGCTCTGCAAAGGCAGCTACAATTGAAACAGCAGAGGGAACTTGAGAAAATGAAGGTGAGTTCACCATTTTGATGCCAGCTTACATCTGATATCTAGAAATTTATTTCCTTTTTCTATTATAGAAAGAAAATATCATCCTTTTTCAGATGAAAGAGTAAATTACAATAATTATAACAGTGGCTGTAGTATTTTATTGTCTTTGATGTTTGGCTACTGTAAACACGATTTGGCAATTTCAAACAGAGTTATGAAACAACAGATTCTGACATTTAACTTTCTTATCAGATTGATGAAGACTGGGATCACAGCCATCAGTCCAAAGAGCAGATTGAGGCCAGCCTGCTGATGAAGCAGGAAGCCGCACTAAGACGAGAAAGGGCACTGGCATATGCATTTTCCCATCAGGCAAGTTGCCTCTTCAGTTTCCTTGATGTTTTATTCTGTAGAGATCGGTTCAGTATATGTTGTTTTATCAATCGTTCACTAATTCTGTATTTCTTTTCTTCTACTAATTTCGTGCAGTGGCGAAATTCTGGTCGAACTGTAACCCCAACATTCACTGACCCTGGGAATCCCAACTGGGGCTGGAGCTGGATGGAACGTTGGATGACGTCAAGGCCTTGGGAGAGCAGAGTGACACCAGATAAGGATAATAAAGACCGTGCTTTGACAAAGAATCCAAGCACCAGTGCTGTTCGGACGTCAGTACCCCGCGCCATCTCAATCCAGAGACCTGCAACACCAAACAAGTCGAGTCGTCCACCTAGCAGGCAATCACCATCAACTCCGCCATCGAAGGCCCCATCTACCTCAGGAAAGACGAGGCCAGCAAGTCCAAGGGGTAATTGGCTCTACAAGGAGGATGACTTGAGGAGCATCACAAGCATACGCTCCGAACGCCCAAGAAGGCAGAGCATAGGTGGAGCATCAGTCCGCGATGATGCAAGCCTAACAAGCACACCACCTCTCCCCAGCTACATGCAGTCCACAGAGTCTGCAAGGGCAAAGTCTCGATACCGCAGTCTATTGGCTGACAAGCTTGAGGTTTCTGACAGAGTGCCTCAGGTTCATTCGGTAGTTAAGAAGCGCCTGTCCTTCCCAGTTATCGACAAGACGAGCATTGTTCTGACAGATAAGCCAAAGGAAAGAGTGAGAAGGCATTCAGACCCTCCGAAGGTTGATCCTGCAACGCTGAAGGATGTCCCCGTTGCCTGAATCCTTATGATTGTTAGGTTGCTTTTTTTTATTAACTCAGCATGTATTCTGTAATTTATATTGTGTTTTCTCGAGGGGGGAATCCTTTGTGAAATGTATGATCTGTCAGGGTTGATTTGAGGTAATTCTAACTGTACGTACAGACTGGGATTTCCCTTGTGGTTTGATGTGTGTTATGCTGACTGAATGAGCACTTGGCTTTCAATGTACAATGTGAGGAATTTTTAACATTTTTCATGAAGTGCCTTTGTGTGTTTCTGATTGAACCAAGATATGACTATGAATCTATAATGCTATATGTGATTTCAGTGTAACTGGGTGTTTGTGTACATGCCCTAATTTCTTGTGAACCAGGAAGTGTAACAAACTGAAAATTTTGTTTACAGAAGTAGCAGATTTCTGCGACGTTGCTCTATGATCACTGATTGTTTCGAATTGGGATCACGATCGTCTTTTAGGAATCGTGGTGACTATAGATTCCAGATCTTATTAAAATTTACTCTTCTGTTGATGTAATGGCGTGTATACAAGTGTTTTTCGGTAGGCACTGCTTCTGCAGCTGCATTTGAACTGGTGGCAAGAAAACCAAGCTAGCTGCGTGGCGGTAGGCATTACTCATGTGGAGCTGAAGGTGTGGCGCTCTGAGCTGGGCCTGTAATTTCGCCGTGCTGCACTTTCATTGCAATAAAACAGTCCTAATTCTAGTAAACAATTTTGTTCCTTGGGGCTGCACCCCTCGAGCTCTGAAAATAGAGACTATACCAAAGCACAGAAGTGCAAAAGTCACACCAATTCTACATTTCTACTGTCTGCTAAATCCTGGGACGAAACGGCCGAGATTTGTATGTGAAACCCAAATCTTAGGCCGAGATATGTACAAAAGGTTAGCAGCCAAATATTGCTTCTGAACGAGAGCCAGCCGAGAAAGTTGCTTCTGGCTTCTGAGCGAAGAAACTTGAATCAGGATTCAGGAGTCGGGAGCAAGCCTGGTCGGGTCTCGGGAGGACGACGAGCCGCACCAACGGAGCAAACAGTGGCGGCCTGGTCCGGCTCGATCACCCCCGATAAAACCCCACGCCGGCGAAGGCGCCAACTTCGCAGTTCTCCCAGCCCCCCGCCGCGAAGAATAATCTTCGATCCAGATCCAGGTATGCTTCGCCGGCGTCCGCGACCTCGCCTCTCCCCCTCCTCCATTTCCCCGTAGGTGTCCTGATCGTACGTGCGCGGCGCGAAGTGGTGGTCAATACCTGACTCGGGTTGATTCCGTTGTTTCCTTAGCTAGGAATTTAGGATGCCCTACCTTGGCTTGAGGGATCGCTTTTGATTTGTAGTTTTGTTTTCGGGGTTCATATCCATCAGATTGTCGCGAGTTGGTCGCTGCGTGGAGTAGTGAACTAGTGATGTGGGATTGTGGGTTTATTTTTCCTCAAACCCTTTCGGATTCAGTGCAATGCCATCGCGTTAAGTCCGTCGCTGATCGTGAAGCGTCAATAATGTCGGA
Organism: Eragrostis nindensis; assembly: GCA_012490785.1. Lineage (NCBI taxonomy): Eukaryota > Viridiplantae > Streptophyta > Magnoliopsida > Poales > Poaceae > Eragrostis > Eragrostis nindensis. Next base: position 138,458 of record JAAXCT010001343.1, on the reverse strand, counting down.
GGACTGACAAACTGTTTATCGTGATATCAGTAGGTTTAAATTTGGAACTGGATACTGCTATTCGTTTGGTTTGTGCACCGAATTCAGGTCTACTACTGCTGGGAGTTGTTTCTATCTCAGGATTTTAGCAAAGCCAGGTTTATTTTAACCGAAATTAAAGCCTAACAAACTACAACCTTGTTTGGTCAGGGTATCGAAAAACTAGGATGACAAAAGGAAACTTTAGTTTGACTAAGACTCACATTATGGGTTTTCTGAGAGACTGCCCTCACCGTTAGCATTCGAGTGATATCCATCAATTATCCTTATTTGCTTTTGATTTTTTTTTATCGCATTTTACAAACTTATGATAGCTAGAGAGAAGTCGGATACTCACATCTTATTTTCATATGATGGATGTCTTCCTGTTTAATCATTTCATTGCATTTTACCATCTTATCATTTCTAATAAACATCTTATTTTTTTCTCAACTAACTTCCCTGCGCAATTCCCGTGTGCTGCTTTGTTTAATTTCTCACATGGATCGCTGTTTCATTGTCTTGCAGACAAATCGGTTTTTGGCTTGGCTTCTGTAATCCTCTGTGACAACATTGAAAATGGTATGGTTGATGGATTCAAAGTTTTCTTTGTTCTGAGGCTAGATATTCAGCGAGGAATTTGCATTATTCTTGGAATGTTTGTTGCATTTCATGCTTTGCCACCCACAAGAATTGATTATTTTTCTTCCTTTATTTATTTAGGTGGTTCTTGCGGCCTCTATGGTGTCAAAGTCCGGAAAGGGTGAGCTGGTTTGGCATTTTTGGTGTCATAAATGTTGAATATTGTTCTTGAACTCTAATTGACATATCTGCTTAACTGGACCAAATATTATTTATAGTTTTGGTAGATACATACTGTATATATATTATCTGGGATTGTTTGTTAGCGATGAGTCATGAACACTAAACGTTTCTTCAGAATTTTGGGAGTGGTAGTATATATACTATTTCGTTTTCCATGCTATTTAGCTATCAATTGTGTCGAAGCAAGAACACTTTAATGGCATGTTTGCAATAAGCTCTGCTCAGCACATTATGAGTTTCTTTTGTCAAGTTACTATCACCTGTTTTCTTTTATCATGCAGTTTTTGCTGCACGAAGTGCTTATGTGTCATTTCTGTTTTTTTTGAATTGCAGTACTTGTATCAAGACAATTTGTTGACATAACGCGGGGAAGGATTGAGGGACTGCTTGCAGCATTTCCAAAGTTGGTGGGAACTGGAAAGCAGCACACTTATGTTGAAACTCAAGATGTCCGTTATGTTTATCAGCCAATTGAAGCTCTATATCTTCTGATCATAACTAACAAGCAGAGTAACATTCTTGAGGACTTAGAGACGCTGAGACTTCTCTCCAAACTCGTATCCTGCTCTTAGTTTATGCCACAACCCTATCATGAAATGCTAGTTTACTGCTAAACTGTTGTGCAGTCAACATCAGAAAGGAAGCCAATTTTATCATTTTCTACAATTACAAGGATAAAACTAAATATATATATGGGCTATTGGGACTTTATCCTTGCTTAGCATTTGCATATTTAAATGACAATTCTATGTGGTGGTTTCCTTGAACATGTACAAAGGTACCTGAATATTCGCCCTCGCTGGACGAGGAAGGTATCTGTACAGCAGTATTTGACCTTGTGAACGCTTTTGACGAAGCCATTTCCCTTGGAAACAAAGAAAATGTAACTGTTGCACAAGTTAAACAATATTGTCAGATGGAGAGCAATGAAGAGAAACTCCACAAACTGGTCATGCAAAGCAAAATAAATGAAACTAAGGATTACATGAGACAGAGAGTTACCGAAATTGAGAAAAGCAAGGTTCGTTCTAACTTTTTCTCAAGCACAACTCATGCTTCTGTTAAATATTGCACAACATGAGATTATTTTACTTGCTTCTAGGTCCTTATATTGTTAAGTGAGATTTCTGGAATGATGGCTATGAGAACTCTTAAAAAAAAAATAGTCCACACAATATTGACTTATCTGTGACATGGGATCTTAATCACCAAATCCTGTTAGATATATTCCAGTGTTGCTGTTGATTATGAACTGAAAGATGCAGAGTGTATCTCAGTTGTCACCTTTTTTATCAATATGTTGTCCGTTGTGTTTGTCCATGTTTTCAATACTGTTGTGTAAGCATGGTAGTAACCAATGTAAACTGAACCACTTTCTTTTTTGTGATACAGGTCTCTAATTGTCGTTATTAATCTGTATAATCTTCCATGATAACATTTTTTTTGTTCATGATATTCCAGGGTTCTATTTTGAGTCACAAACTATGTTGCTAAAGTGTGAACGGAAACATGAGTTGATGTTGATGAAACAAGTGAAAGATGTAGTACCAAACTTATCATATTTGAAAGATCTACCTGAAAATATAATCTGCTGAATAGTTATGAACTTGTATTATTGTTTTGAGTTGTGGCACCAGTTCATGTTGGCCATGCCTTACTAATATTGCCTCCATTTGGATGCTGGCTAAAATTTGGCATGCCTCATGGATGATAAGAGTTGGCTAGTTTGCTTCCAAACTTTTGTAAACTGGAAGGAAAAGGATCAGCTTATTGTTGGCATTCGAATTATTCCACCTCCTTGTATGAGCACCCATGGCTTTGGCTAGGCACAATATTGTTGCTATTTGGATTGTGAACATTTTGTTTGCAGCGCATAGTTCTCCCATTTTTGGATGGGAAATTTAATGCTTATCCTCTTTAAGTAGTAAGCTTAGAGCACCCTCGCAAAAGCACGTGTGATCATGTGTTATTACAAGTGCTCTTTGAGTAACTTGCAGTGGTAGTAAACTAGTATCAAAAGCATTTTGGCTAAAGTTGTGACGTTATTTTTGCAGATTGATAGAGGCAAGTCTGAGAAAGCATTTGGTTCCATGAGGACTCCTAACAATACTGACATGAGCACTAGAGGCAGTGGTCCAGGGGCTGGCCCTATGTTTGGTGATATTCATCAGACCAAAGGTTAACCCAGACACTTGCCTGATCTGGACATTTGATGCTGTTAATTGTAGTGATACATTATCTTGTTTTCTTGCTGATGTTAATAGATATGATTAAAATTGTTTAGATTTAAAACGATGTATAGTGAATTTATCTTTCAAAATTTTATTGTGGAATTTCACATCTTGCATGGAACTTCCAAATGGATAGTCAATTTATCTTTCAAAATTTTAGGTGGAATTTCAAATCTGGCATGGAACTTCCAATGTAGGATTACGGCTTTGAAATGGATTTTGGAAAGGAAGCACATGGCTTTTAAAGATTAATGAATTCATCTCACGACAATGTCTATTTTATATTTTGACCTGTTGTGGCTTTCCTACAGAGCGACTATTGGCTCCTCCTGTGCACAGTAAAGTGGCTGGTGGTATGAAATTGGGGAAGGGACCAAAAACTAATCAGTTCCTGGAATCTTTGAAAGCTGAAGGAGAAGTCATTTTGGAGGACACTCAACCAAGTGCAGTTCAGTCAAGACTGTCATCAGTCCCACCAAGCGATCCTATCACAGTGACAATTGAAGAGAAGATCAATGTCATTGTCAAAAGGGATGGCGGAGTTAATAATTTTGATATTCAAGGAACACTTGCTCTCCAAGTTCTGAATGACACCAATGGTTTCATTCAGTTGCAGGTCATTTTCTATATTTGATTTCTGTACTTTACATTCTTATTAAATGATGTTCAGACACACATCAAAAGGGTCATATGGCTTCGTGCCACGTAACCTTTTCTGGCATGTTTGTTGTAGTTGCTAATTTTGACCAAATGCCTCCTTAGATCTGTTCAAGGCAATAGAAACCTCTCCTGCGAATTCATTGCTCTGCATCTACACTGCTTACGATAATGAGCTTCTAATCTGAAAAACAATTGAATTTGTGATATTCAAATCCTGTTCTTAGCTCTGTTCATGTCATATGCCACGAGACTCCGTGATAGGAACTAACCGTGCCTTATCGTGTATCTGCTAATGGACCAACATGTATAGTTATCACAATTACTTTATTTTCCTGCAAAGGCTGCTTGTTGGCTAATAATACTTTCCCTAGTTACTGTAATTTTAATTAGAGGATAATGTCCAATATTTGGTACTGTTTACAGATTGAGAACCAAGATTTGACTGGACTTAGCTTCAAGACACACCCTAACATTAACAAAGAGCTTTTCAATAGTCAGCAAATTGTGGGGGCGAAAGATCCAAACAGGCCTTTTCCCAGTGGTCAAAATGAAACCCCTCTTGTGAAATGGAGGATCCAAGAGTTGAATGAGGCACCTCTGCCGTTGTCAGGTATACCACAATGGTTTTTCTTTAAGTAGTCTTAAAATTGGTCTTGTCTAACCTGCTTTTGCCTCTTGCAGTCAATTGCTGGCCTTCAGTATCTGGAAATGAAACATATGTGAACATTGAATATGAAGCTTCAGATATGTTTGATTTGCACAATGTTGTCATCTCTATATCTCTACCTGCACTCAGGGAGGCTCCAAGTGTTAAACAGATAGATGGTGAATGGAAGTATGTTTCACACCCTTGTCCTACCTATTTCCTTCCATAACGAAATGATGCACAACTCTCCTGCATGCACCTAAAAATACCTTGTCTACCTATTTTAAATACTCCGCTAATGTGAATGCTTAAAACTGGCCTGTCCAGCCTGAATAGTGCTAATATCTACAATTTTAACTGTGCATCTGAAAGGAAATGAAAAATCTTGCAATTGTCCTGGTGAGCTCTAAAAGTGTAGGTTATGTAAGTGTAACAAAGGTGGACATGGTTAAAGAAAAACATGACTCATATATAAGAAAGATGGAGCTGTGAAGCAGGGAAGTTCCGCTTGCATCTGAGTATCATTTAATATAAGCGTAGTGTTGGTGGTGTTGTTGTTCAACTAGTAGCCTAGTACTCTATACATTTTGACAACTAATAAACGGAAAATATGTATAGTTATGTCATGATATTTTTAGTTCTACTCTGAAAAAGATATTATATAATGTTTATTGGGCACTTTCAGTGTCCTAAATGTTAAGAATGGTGATAATAGGAGTAATTGGAAATGGATGTCTGCCCTAGTTTTTCTTGAACCAGAACTGACCCCAAAACCTGAAAGCAGCTTTTTTTGCCTCCCCTAAAAACTCACCAGGTTTCTTAGGTTTAGATTTGTTTACGCAAGATTTGAAGTTTACTAGAATTCTAGGCCTAACTTTAAGTTGAATTTTTTTAGGATAACAAATGATCAGCTTTCCACGAAATAAGTTCAAAATTTTGCCCTTTTGAAAAAGGTTTTTCTTGTATTAAGATCTCTCCCAATTACCCATCTGCCTGATCCGTAGAAGGCAGGTCACCCATCCATCTGGTCTCTAAATTGATTGTTCTCGTGTTTTCTTGTGTGCAGGTACGACTCGAGAAACTCAATGTTGGAATGGTCAGTTATTCTTATTGATGAATCCAACCGCAGGTACATGAAATATGTGTTATGTCATTATTCTGCATTTTGTTCTCATGCTGTCACTGATGCTCGTCTTTCTTCCAGTGGTTCTATGGAATTTTCCGTTCCTGCAGCTGATCCATCATCATTTTTCCCCATCTCTGTTGGATTTTCTGCGCCAAGCACATTCAGTGATTTGAAGGTTGGTTCTATCATATTTCTGACTGGTTCCATCACATCCAGAGTTCTTTCATTGTGCCACAATTTATTACCTCTGTATCAACTTATTAGCTGGATAGCACAGCTATGAGCTATTTCAAATATCCCCCTTATACTCTTTTGTTGATAAATCTCACCCAGAGACACGTATCAAGTCTCTTTCGTTTTCCTATTTGTGAACCAGCAGTCCAAGGAGTTGCTTCTACTCCTTCCTTTTTTTTCGGTGACGTTCAGACAAGAATCGTAGTTCAAATTTGAACTAAAAGCTTTGTCTGAGCGTCAAGAAACAAAGATCTGAACAGTGGGATCTGAATCCTCTTGTTGGCTTTTAGGACAATGATGATCTACCCTGCATAGCAATTACAAATCTCAATACTCATCTCCACCATTGTATACTACATAGCAGCACTGTTCTAGTGACAAACTGATTTCACTCAGTTTCTCAAAAAAAGATGCAGTGTCATTTTAAGGGAAGATCAAGCTAACCAACAAAAAATGTGTAGCAGTACCGGTCGTGATTTTGTTATACGTGGTCATGTACGTTTTTGTAAAAGAAAAACCTTTATGCTTCGAACGTAAATGTTTTGAACTTGAATTATGATTTTTTAGATAATCGGAAAACAAAGAGTACCCGGCCTTGACCTCAAAAGAGGCTATGGCCAAAAAGAACGAAAAACGCTGCTTAAACTGAGATAATGTGCTATACTAAAGTGAAGCTAGGAACATAGCATGCCATCCGACTTTGGCTGAGGGAACTCTACCTTCTGAATTGATGTTTCTTTTCTTGTGTAATAATTATTGTGGTCTTGTTTCAGGTCACTGCTGTTCATCCGTTGAGGGAAGGTAGCCCCCCAAAATTTTCGCAGAGGATTCGATTGGTCACTGATAATTACCAAGTCATCTGAGATCCCACTTGAAGTTAGTTTCTTTTTGGTTAGGTTATCAATTGTTCATATTTATAGTATATATAGAAACAAAGATTTTGACTCGTGACAACAGGCTGTTAGAGCATCCATAAAAATAGTTATACGTAATACTTTTTTCTTTTTGCTGCAAAATGTTGCGCCAAAGTGATGCATTCATGGTAATATGAACCTGTATCCAGTTTATATTGGGAAAAAAGAATGATTTTTCTTCAGTTGCATGCTGGTCTACTGCTGTTATATTTCACATGTTCCCTACGAATCCAGTAATTTCATTCCCCTGGTTGTGCTGCTTGTGTACGAGCTACACCTCTTTGACTAAACAAGCGTACCTATTTCTCCGACCAATTTTTAATGATTTCTAGAGAACCGAGAATTGCAACGTAATTTTCTGGTTTCGAGTGCATACCTCCATTTGCTTGGTTCTGAATGCCTGGCACATGTTGTTTCTGGAACATTCCGGTCCGTAATTCAGCAAACCTCGTTCGTTCTTGGGCAGATGTTTATGTCAGGGCGTAGCCGACCAATGTGGTGCGAGGGAAATGGTAGTCTAGTCGTGGCAAAACGGCTGGCCGCTCAAGCATCAGCCTGTTTCCATGTTCCACGGAGTCATTCGACTTGTATACCTAAGTTTTCTACGGGACTTGTATTACACTTGTAAGTAGTCAGATGGAACAGGAAGAGCAAAGCGTGACGAACTGTAATTCCAGTTTCGCGGGATCTTGTTACGCTGGCCACACAGATCTACAGTTTTCTCAAATGCTCGACCTTGTCGTCATATGGCGATATCCCCATCTGAACCCTGAATAAATCCAGGCATGGTTCGCTTATACTCTTCTGCCCCCGTGACCAAGAAGCCGTGCTTTGCTCCTTTTGCACCACATCCATTGGCACCATTGGCAAACACACGAACCTCGGTCATCGCTGCCAAACGGCGCCGGAGCCTGCGCTAGAATCGACGTTTCGCAATGGCCATCAGCGGACGAGCCGCGGCGTGCACCGCGCTCATCTTGCCGAGGACGGCGACCACGCCGCTCCCCTCCACCGTCGTTTCCGTGAATCCGAGAGCGCGGCAGCGGAGTAAGGCGGCGACGACGACGATGGCTGTCGCGGCGCCGCACGCGAGCACGGGCCGCGCGGTGCTGGACCGGCCGGCGTTCGACCAGTCCCAGCTCGAGACGCCCCCTCCCGCACTAGAAGGTATGGTGGTGCCGCCCCCATTTGTGTCTTGCCGCCTGTGCGCGCGCGTTGTTTGTATTTGTTCAAGTCGATTCCCGCGCTGGCGAAGCACTCATGGCGGTGCCTTGATTTGGACTTGCACACAGGAGGTGACCCGGGAAGGCTCAAGGACAAGAGGGGCTCCGGGAGCGGCGACAGCTACAAGGTTTTGCTCGTGGACGACGCGCGTCACACCGAGCAGCTCGGTACGTGGGACTCTCGCTCTCCTTGCTCTTCTTCTACATCGCTCATCTGAATTTCGTCGTTCCGGCTCACATCGTGTGCCCCTGTGCAGTGGAGAAGGCCCTGCCGCAGGTGGTGCCCTCCATAACCGCCGAAGCGGCGCGGCAGCTCTTCCACGAGTCTCGGCTGAAAGGCGTCGCGGTAGTCATCGTCGCCGTCAAGGTAGTATAACAAGTTCCCCTGCTCGCAATCTGTTGACCCGAAAATCACACACTGACGGCCTAGGAGATCTGCTTAACTCCAGTGCAGGACCATAGCTCTTTGATTTCTTCGAGGGCGTGCCAGTCAGTTTGATCCCGCAACTGACAAGATAATGAGGTGACGTCGCATCGGCCGGTTAATAGAAATACAATGCCGAGCCGATACAACGAAAAATACATGGTGATGTCGCATCGGCCACAGTTAATAGAAATAGAATTCTGGGCCGATACAACCGAAACACAAGATAAACAACCAGCTAAACACTCTGGTAGAACCAAAGAACTATCTATCGGTTAAGCCACGTCACAGAACTACTCTGATAAAACCCGTAGGATCGGACCCAACCGAGACAGCAATAAGGTTCTATCAGAAATAATTAGGTGGAAGACTTAACCAATAAATAATCCAATGGTGACTCGAATATACTCAATCTATCTATACTATGTTCGTCGAACAGACACTGCGTAGGATCGGACTTAACCGAGACAGCAATAACAATGCCGATTCTTTTAACAGTTCTAGATAGATCTAATATACCGGATAACTAGCAATTATGCCGACCAAACATTAGCAGATTCGATCAACCCAATGCAGTGAGATAATTCGATCAAAGCATCAGACGAGAAGGTTACTAGAAGTCGGCATAATTACCGGGGGTGATGAATCCTTATCTCACGCGGAGATCGGAGCCGATGCAGCCCGCTCGAGACAAGAACCCATCGAGGGAATAGGGTGGCGATGCGCCGAAGTTGTTTGATGATTCAGAGATAGATTACAATGTGCCACGTCCCTTTATATTTATAGGGTACGGTGGACTTGATGTACAAGCAAGACTTCAAGCTAAACCGACTACGTAGAAGAGATAATTATGCTAATCTAAACAAGTCGGTTTGTTACTACCTAAACAGAATAAATCTTTCTTTATTCGGCCAGACGTACAAGTGCTGGTGTTTCCATATAAGCATCCACGGCCAATCTGTTATTGCTTCGTATATGCCATGGAGTCTTGACCAATGGAAATAATATAATAATCCGGCAACGATGCTAATCACGTTAGATAATGAATATTTCCTTTCCAATGAAGCGCACGTCCTTTCCTCATCTTCTTTCAATTCCCAAACCTGCCTCAATCGCCTTTCTTGCTAAATAAACCCATTCACAGGTCAAATTCCGGTGTTAACACATGCCCCCCAGTTTCGGAGTATAGATATTATAGTCCGAAATTATCCTTTGAGCGATCTTAGGTGCCGATGCCCCCCAGTCTAATCAGAGCTCGCCACCATGGAGGAAATCGGGTTCTCCCTTGTCATCAAGCTTGATCACCACATTAAAAATATCAATCCCTGTCTTGGTGTCTTGATTGTCACATAAACAGCCCAACCGGCTCAGCCACGACATCACCACATTAGTTCTCTGTTGACACCAGAATTTGTCACATCGATTAGGAAATTCCGTTGTCAACACATGCCCCCCAGTTTCGGAATATAAGATATTATGTTCCGAAATTATTTTCTTGAATAATCTTCAGTGCCGATGCCCCCAGTCAAACTTGGCTACCAAGAGGAAAATCGGCTTTCTTCATTGATACGTAATCTTGCAAGGCTTCAAGTCAGCCGATGGTGAAAACCAACACAACAGCCGATGGTGGAATACACATGCCAGTCGATGGAGCGAAAAACACATGCCAGTGTAGTGAAAAGAAAAATCCCAGCCGATACTTTCTCCTTATCACGTCTTCCCTCCAAAGCTTTTGGCAGTAGGTGGTCAGCAATAAGCAAAAACAACAAGCCCATGAAGTGTGTCTTCAGCAATAGATTAGCTTCTTATTGGCTCCAACACTCTGATGCCCAGCCTTCTTATATAACTCAACAGAAAAGCATATAGCCGATGATGGCCTCCGGATGTATAAGATTGATAGCAAGAAAATAATAACAATGCTCTCCGGATCCATATGCCAAGATCATAGCATATAGCCAAGATCTAAAGAGACTGGTTTCTGCTGCTATGATCTTGGCATATGGATCCGGAGAGCATTGTTATTATTTTCTTGCTATCAATCTTATACATCCGGAGGCCATCATCGGCTATATGCTTTTCTGTTGAGTTATATAAGAAGGCTGGGCATCAGAGTGTTGGAGCCAATAAGAAGCTAATCTATTGCTGAAGACACACTTCATGGGCTTGTTGTTTTTGCTTATTGCTGACCACCTACTGCCAAAAGCTTTGGAGGGAAGACGTGATAAGGAGAAAGTATCGGCTGGGATTTTTCTTTTCACTACACTGGCATGTGTTTTTCGCTCCATCGACTGGCATGTGTATTCCACCATCGGCTGTTGTGTTGGTTTTCACCATCGGCTGACTTGAAGCCTTGCAAGATTACGTATCAATGAAGAAAGCCGATTTTCCTCTTGGTAGCCAAGTTTGACTGGGGGCATCGGCACTGAAGATTATTCAAGAAAATAATTTCGGAACATAATATCTTATATTCCGAAACTGGGGGGCATGTGTTGACAACGGAATTTCCTAATCGATGTGACAAATTCTGGTGTCAACAGAGAACTAATGTGGTGATGTCGTGGCTGAGCCGGTTGGGCTGTTTATGTGACAATCAAGACACCAAGACAGGGATTGATATTTTTAATGTGGTGATCAAGCTTGATGACAAGGGAGAACCCGATTTCCTCCATGGTGGCGAGCTCTGATTAGACTGGGGGGCATCGGCACCTAAGATCGCTCAAAGGATAATTTCGGACTATAATATCTATACTCCGAAACTGGGGGGCATGTGTTAACACCGGAATTTGACCTGTGAATGGGTTTATTTAGCAAGAAAGGCGATTGAGGCAGGTTTGGGAATTGAAAGAAGATGAGGAAAGGACGTGCGCTTCATTGGAAAGGAAATATTCATTATCTAACGTGATTAGCATCGTTGCCGGATTATTATATTATTTCCATTGGTCAAGACTCCATGGCATATACGAAGCAATAACAGATTGGCCGTGGATGCTTATATGGAAACACCAGCACTTGTACGTCTGGCCGAATAAAGAAAGATTTATTCTGTTTAGGTAGTAACAAACCGACTTGTTTAGATTAGCATAATTATCTCTTCTACGTAGTCGGTTTAGCTTGAAGTCTTGCTTGTACATCAAGTCCACCGTACCCTATAAATATAAAGGGACGTGGCACATTGTAATCTATCTCTGAATCATCAAACAACTTCGGCGCATCGCCACCCTATTCCCTCGATGGGTTCTTGTCTCGAGCGGGCTGCATCGGCTCCGATCTCCGCGTGAGATAAGGATTCATCACCCCCGGTAATTATGCCGACTTCTAGTAACCTTCTCGTCTGATGCTTTGATCGAATTATCTCACTGCATTGGGTTGATCGAATCTGCTAATGTTTGGTCGGCATAATTGCTAGTTATCCGGTATATTAGATCTATCTAGAACTGTTAAAAGAATCGGCATTGTTATTGTTGTCTCGGTTAAGTCCGATCCTACGCAGTGTCTGTTCGACGAACATAGTATAGATAGATTGAGTATATTCGAGTCACCATTGGATTATTTATTGGTTAAGTCTTCCACCTAATTATTTCTGATAGAACCTTATTGCTGTCTCGGTTGGGTCCGATCCTACGGGTTTTATCAGAGTAGTTCTGTGACGTGGCTTAACCGATAGATAGTTCTTTGGTTCTACCAGAGTGTTTAGCTGGTTGTTTATCTTGTGTTTCGGTTGTATCGGCCCAGAATTCTATTTCTATTAACTGTGGCCGATGCGACATCACCATGTATTTTTCGTTGTATCGGCTCGGCATTGTATTTCTATTAACCGGCCGATGCGACGTCACCTCATTATCTTGTCAGTTGCGGGATCAAACTGACTGGCACGCCCTCGAAGAAATCAAAGAGCTATGGTCCTGCACTGGAGTTAAGCAGATCTCCTAGGCCGTCAGTGTGTGATTTTCGGGTCAACACACACTTTGGTCAATGTATATCTCCACCAATCGTCCAATCAAATCATGATATATGTAATTCATAGCCCTTTGATAAGTAGCACCAGCATTTTTCAAGCCGAAAGTCATCACAACCCATTCATATAAACCAATCGCACCTGGGCATCTGAAGGCAGTCTTTGGAATATCTTCTTCGGCCATGAAAATCTGATTATAACCGGCATTGCCATCCATGAAGCTGACAATCTTGTGTCCTGCCGCAGCATCAATCAACGTATCGGCTACTGGCATCGGATAACTGTCTTTGGGCGTTGCTCTGTTCAGATCCCTAAAGTCAATGCATACCCGTAACTTGCCATTCTTATTTTTGTGCTGCTTTGACGCATGAGCAGGAGCACGCCGAGTTCTACGCGCACATGATGGTTCGTCAGGGGCTGCGCTATGCCATCGAGCCGGACTCCGACCTGGCAAGCTGATTCCGCTCGCCGCGTCGTTTTTGCCGGATTCTGAGTCGCGGAACCTGAGTCTGAGGATAACTAGAGTTCTGCGAGTTTTGTCACTTATGCTGTCGCATGGAGCGTGTGTACTAAGAACACAGTCAATACTGCTGTGGACTTTCCGAGTTGCACTGCAAATGTTAGATAACAAATTCAGATCTGCCTAGTGTTGGAATGGCTGCCGCTGATCCTGAATCTCGCTGGATGTTCGTGTTTGTGACTTTGTACAACGTGCTACTATCATCCGCACGCATGCCGCAACGACCGCACGAGCCCACATGTTAGTACATCGAGTTCGTCGGGCGCTGTAGCATGCAGTGGTTATGCAAGACAGGGAAAGCAGTTCAAAAGCAGCGCGAGAGTTTAAAATTCGGAGGCGCTCGCTCGCGTGCGTCTGCCTCAAAAAATCTCTGCTTTCTGGCTTGATGCAATGATGCGGGCTGTCAGTGACCAGCGTTGTTATTCTTTTTGGAGAAGAAGAAGGCGAGTCGGCGACCCCTGCTTGGCTCGTCGTCATCATCGCAGTCTCCAACGCAAAACCTTTTGTTTAGTTAGTTGCTTAAATTACACTACTGCGCGCGCTATCAAACGAAATCAAACAGCTCACGTTCTCGTCTGCACCCCGCGTGTTTGGTTCGCTTGGCTCGCTTGCTCTTTTTCCGTGTTCACGCGCACGCGGGTCGCGGCGCGGTGGCGACGGGGAGCAGATGAGATGAGATGAGAATATGAGATGAGATGCGGTCGTGAATTCTTATTTGCGTCGGCTCCCGCCACCCCGGTTTCCCTTCCACAGTTCCACGACCACGCACGCCCATGTGATGTGCCCCACTTCAGCCGCTTCCGCCGTCCTACCTCCACCACGCGCGGCGCCGCCGCCGCCACCACCACCACCGCGCCTGGCCACTACGCGCTCCGACACCCCCACTTGCTGTTTCGCGCTGTAGCAGCGGTAAGCCCCGCCTAATCCTTCCCAATCCTGTATCGAACGTGCTGGTACGCGCGATCTGATCCGCCACTTTTCCCCGCGCCTGCGCTGTACCCGCCGCGCCAAACCAATCAATCATCCAAGCGGGGAAGGAAATCTCGGCACGTTCTGCCCGCCCCGTACTTTCCCCTTCCTGCACCTGCCCACCGCGTTTGCCGGGCGCGCGCGGACGAGGTCAGCTGCCTCCTCGGCGCCGGTTTCCTTTTACAGTACGCTTTCAAGGAGACCACTACTTCTACCAGTTCTGGAGCTGTCCTTGGTCAATGAGGCTGGCGTGAGGACCGAAAATCCCCGCTGAAATCAAGGCAACCTAGCAAGCAATCTCGCTGTTCAGCAGCAGTGTGCTGTTGCGTAGTGCGAGCTCTGTGCTTGGCAAGCTCAGCTCCACTAGCAACTTCCACTGCTGAGAGCTGACCTTCGGCCTCCTTCACTACTTCAGATACTTCAGGGAAGCTGCATTGGCAGCGCGGGGCTGCTCAGCCGTTGGAGCTCTTCCCCAATGGCAATGGCTCACGGGGCGGCTCTGGTGCTGCTGCTAGTGTCAGTTGCTGCGCCGGCCGCGGCCCAGGGGGACCAGGAGAGCGACCGGATCCAGGAGCTCCCGGGCCAGCCGCCGAACGTCGGGTTCTCGCAGTACGCCGGCTACGTCACCGTGAACGCCGCGCGGGGGCGCGCGCTCTTCTACTGGCTCGTGGAGGCGGAGCCGGCGGCCGGGCCCATCGCGCCGCTCGTGCTCTGGCTCAACGGCGGGCCCGGGTGCTCGTCGGTCGGCTACGGCGCGTCCGAGGAGGTCGGCCCGTTCCGCATCAGGCCCGACGGCCAGACGCTGTACCTGAACCCCAATTCGTGGAACAAGGGTGCGTGTTCTTGACCTCCATTGGACAAGCTTGCAATGCTAGTGTTGAAAGCGGCTAATTTGTTACGGCTGGTGATTTGCAGCGGCCAATTTGCTCTTCCTGGAGTCGCCGGCCGGCGTCGGGTTCTCCTACTCGAACTCGTCGTTGGATCTGTACACCGCAGGAGATGCAAAGACAGGTAATTGATCCAATTGCCATTCCTGTAAGAACCGTGTCCACTTTCCACATTAACTTGTTGATCGGGATTCACTGATTCAGGTGCCAACTTCCTGTGACTTTCCTTTGTCTTGTAGCACTGGATGCTTATGCCTTTTTGGTCAACTGGCTGGAGAGATTCCCACAGTACAAGTACAGAGAGTTCTACATTGCTGGAGAAAGTTATGCAGGTATTTTTTGCGTGTGACAAGTTTTGAATTCTGTTCTGGGTGAAGGCTGAAAGAGTTAAAAACTTATTTGCAGGGCATTATGTTCCCCAGTTAGCTCAGGTCATATATGAGAAGAACAAGGGCATTCAGAATCCTACAATTAATTTCAAAGGATTCATGGTAAATCATTCATGTGCGTGCTTTGTTTGTACTAGTTTCATTGTGTGTGCTGGTGTCTGAAATTTTGGTGATTCTTAAGGTGGGCAATGCTGTGACTGATGACTACCATGACTATCTTGGTACATTCGAGTACTGGTGGAGTCATGGTCTCATCTCTGACAAAACCTATCATAACTTGAAGACAACATGCTTGCTTGAATCCTCAACGCACCCTTCTTCTGACTGCATCAAGAACCTGAATCTAGCAAGTGCTGAAGAAGGCAATATTGATCCTTATAGTCTGTATACAAAGCCATGCAATGTCACCGCCTCTCTCAAACGCGGTTTGGGAGGCCGCTATGTGAGTATTCTTTCTTTTTTGAATTTCCCTATGTGATCTTGTTCCAATACTGTTCCATAGTTCTAGTTCACACTCAGCACTCAGCACAGCAGAGAGCAGTGCAATATCAATCGGCAGATACTGTTAAAATATCAGATGTGCAAACATGGAAATGAATTTCTTTAGAATGATGAAATAATTCTATCTGAACATAATATTAACAAGGATGATTAATCAATTTGTTTACTGTCAGCCCAATTGGTTCGCTCTTATTTTTATGCTGCAGTCAAACAGCTACAGCTCAAACAAAAAGGGAAACATTTCTTTCTGAAACAGTCAACAAATGAAAATGGATAGCATAAATAGATTCACTATCAAGGATCTATACAGCAGTGTTTCTGATTTAACTAGGTGGTAGTTTGCATTTCTGCACACAGTGCATTTGTTGAACGATGACATTGGACACTTGATGCCTTGACTAGACATCTTCTCTGCAAAATGCTATTTTGCATGAGTTTAGCTATTTTGGATGAGTTTATGTTTGTTCTTTTTTTCCTAATTCTCATTTATCTAACAATATTTTAGACTTGATTCACTGCATATTTTTTGAAAGAAGAAAATCTTTGGGCCATTTATTTTCTCTGTCTAATGACATATTGCCATCCACAGCCATGGTTGTCAAAAGCCTATGATCCTTGCACTGAGAGATATGCAAATATTTACTACAATCGGCCAGATGTGCAGATGGCATTACATGCCAACACTACTGGGATTCACTACCCTTGGGCAACATGCAGGTTTGAATGATTCTAGTTAACAAAATATACCGTAAATGTTTTTTGAAAAGAATATACCTTAAACTTTGTGTTCACCTTTTCGACATATGAACCCATTTCTTGTACAAAGAAAGACATATAAACTCGGTTTGTCCTATTTGTTACAGCGATATTGTCGGATCCTATTGGGCAGATTCCCCCAAATCTATGCTTCCAATCTACCAAGAATTGATAGCAGCCGGTATCAGAATATGGGTTTTCAGGTGAATGTCGGCAGTTCCAGCTTCTCCTATTTTATTTTGCATAGCACAACAATTTAGCGGGTTTACTTATACACATCTAGTCCACATTTTGGTCATTCATCATGGAACACATCTTTATTCTCTGATTTATTTTTCTTGTAATAGTTGAGGATCGCAAAGGTGGCTTCTTATTGTCAACCTCTTAAAATGGATGTTTTCTCTGGAATTTTGACCGCTGCCTGCTGAAATAAAATCAATTATTAAATTCCTTACCATCTATTTTTTCTGTGCTCTCTGAAATAAGTTTTCTTTGCTGCAAAAAACAATCCACTACATTGTATTGTCACATTAATTTGATTGACTTAACTTTCTTTCTTTCTCCACCTTTTCCCAGTGGGGATACAGATGCTGTAGTTCCTGTAACTGCAACAAGATACTCGATAGATGCCCTCAAGCTTCCGACACTGGTGAATTGGTATCCTTGGTATGATCACGGAAAGGTTGGTTTAGAAAACAGTCATTGTAACCGAGTAAATTCTGGAGCAGACAGAACCATTCAATTTACATCGACCATTCCCCTTATCTGATTTTGCAGGTTGGAGGTTGGAGCCAAGTTTACAAAGGACTAACTCTCGTCACCGTAGCAGGTGCAGGACATGAAGTACCCCTGCACCGGCCTCGACAAGCTTTGATAATGTTCAGACACTTCTTGAAGGATACACCAATGCCAACACAATAGCAGTTGAAAAGCAGAATTATAGCGTAAACTGTCATGATCACATTTTATGTTTTTTAAATTCCTTTTTATTTGACTTGATTTTTACAAAAAATTATTCAATTATCTCAATTGAATATATTTATGTCTTTTAGCAAATAGGTATACCTTGTACTACTAAGCTAAAGAGCTAACTGTATATGATAATTGTTTTTAGTAGTATCATCCTTCAGTCATAGGATCAGCTCTACTCAAGAATGAAACGGCCTTTTTGCAAGTTGCATGTTATCCAACTGAATCTACTTTATATGAACACCTGTCCCTGATCCCTTGACTGACCAAATGCTTCCGAGCCCCAAATCCTACTAACTTGTGTGTAACATAGTGTCTCGGTAAGTTAATAAATATGTATGTTTGTTTATGGGAAAATATCCGATTTAATAATTTGTATGTCAACAAGGAAATCCAAATACTGTGTAACTTATATCACTGCACCAAGAAACAGAAAGCTAAGTATTAAGCAGTTTCTACACAGTAATGACGCAAGATTACTCAAAATTGCAACCTGTGAAGCAAGACAGCCACTGTTGGATCAATGGAAATAGAGCAAAGACAGTCATTCTCTAATATTAACAGAATCAAAAGCACCGCGTCTGTATAAACTTCAACCAATGTACAGAGAGGAACATGAAAACAGAAGGACGATTTGGAGCAGCATGCAGATGGCCTAATAATCCTGTGAAAATTTCCCCAACATTCGTCCTTGCTGTGCTGTATTATCTCTTTTGAATTCTCTCCTACTGCACTAAAAAAAGCATCATCATCATAGTGCGAAGGAAACAGCTTCCGAATCATCTGACGACGGCTGCAGCGCGCTGATCTTGATCAGATAGTTCATATGGCTCGACGCGCTGCTACCTGACCCAGAGCTGGCGCGCATGTCGTCCGAGAATCCGTCGCCGTCGCTGAGGCCGGCGGCGTCCCTGCCCTCGTCCTCCTCGTAAGCGCAGCCGATGCGGCCGCCGCACTTGCGGCACAGCAGCCGCGAGCGCTTCCGGAAGAGGCCCCAGGAGCGGCCGCGGCGGGAGCGGAAGAAGTGGGGCGCGCAGGTGACCTCGTCGGTCTGCGTGAACCGGCTCTCGTCGACGGCAACGAAGGGCACGACGCCCTTCTTGATCTGCTTGCCGTACTTGGACCCGATGCCCGCCGTGTTCCGCGCCGAGGAGCTCAGGTTCAGCGCGTAGCCGCAGTACCCGCAGCTGCCAGTGATGACACGAGTCAGTCAGTGACAGGTTGTGCTGTAGTAGGAAAAATCACACGGCGGATGCTGATATGCAAGTGCAGAGGACGGGGCTGCAATATTGGGGGACTCGAAAAGGTGAACACGCGCCACTTTCGCTCGCAAAGGCAAACTAGTCAGGGAGAAATCAAATCCGCCATCAAGCTAGCGGGCATAAGAATCTGATCCCACAAAAACTAATAGCAAGACGGTGTAAACCCCAGGCCACAATTCCTTGATGGAGAACCACACCGCGAATCAAAATAGGGAACCGCAGAGAGCAACCGGACTTTCATCAGTTTCCAGCAGGCATCACAGGTTTCTGAGCCGGCAGGAGAAATCGGAGTATCGAACCTGTAGGTGACGTCCTTGATGGAGGAGGAGTAGCTGTCGAAAGACCTGTCCATGGCGACGACGATCTTCGCTGGAGCATCCACTTTGCAGTCTGGTCGACTCGAAGAGAGAGGGGGGAACCGAAGCAGGAAGACGTGGGGAGAGTTGAGCGCGTGGGGAAGAGAAACGACGACTAGAAAAAGGCAGGTCGTTTGGTCGAGTTGAGCCAACGGACACGGAGGATCGGCGTCCGGCGGGCGGGACCCCCCGTCTCAGCCGCGCGCTTTTCCGCCTTGGTTCATCGCTTTTGCGTGCTTGTCGCACTAGCTCATCAGTTAATTTATTTAATCGGCATATTAGTGGGTTTTTTAAGTACGCAGCGCCCAATGAGAGGCGCGCAGCGCATACGTTTAGCATGGGCGCTGGATTCTGCTCTGACCAAAGCGCGACCGAACCATAATAGACATAGAGAGTAAGTACCAGCGTGCATGTCAAACTTGAGTTGGACGCGGCCGCGCTGCGACGGCCTCCGCGCGTGTGGCCGTGCGATCAGCAGCGCACACTTATGACACGGGCGAGTAGGGCTGGGCGGCGTCGAGGCCAAGCGTAACCAAGACGGCCAAGAACCGGCCGGGCGGCGCAACCAATTATTGACACAAGGCGAGCTTATCATCACTTGATGCCAGCGTCGTGTTGTGGTTGTGTTGGAGGGATTAATGCTGTTGTGACTTGCGGTGACTGGCTTATCGAGGATCACACAGCCAGGTTAGGTGTCCGGTAATGTTTGGTCAGCGTCTCGGTTTTGTCCGAACCTTTTGCCGAGGATCGATGACCATAGTATGGGAATTGTAATGTCTTTTTTTCAATGGTATGGGAACCTCAGACATCAACAGCGTCGCATATCGTGGCCAAGATATAGATACCGCGCCACTTCTTTTTGTTTTAGG
This sequence comes from Eragrostis nindensis, assembly GCA_012490785.1. Classification (NCBI taxonomy): domain Eukaryota; kingdom Viridiplantae; phylum Streptophyta; class Magnoliopsida; order Poales; family Poaceae; genus Eragrostis; species Eragrostis nindensis. The sequence goes on along the minus strand of JAAXCT010001343.1, from coordinate 118,724 downwards.
AGTATCATGGGCAGACAATCATTTACAAGATTTCTCAGTCCATGCTTCTGATAACTTGAGACGGTACAAATTCAAACAAACCGTTCAGAAGTGACAAATTTGTACATAACATTTACACATTAGCTGTCTGCCAAACAAACTCGTTTCTGGGTCGACAACACTACAACTAGATTGCAAACTTTGTCTCAGTCCTCGACCACGAAAGTTATCCCATCTTGCTTCTTGAAATGGTGTGTAGTGTGATCAACAACCTGAAGAAAATATGGGTACAAAATGTAAACTAAAGTACAGCTATAAGTAAAACAATCGCAATTTGTGTCATAGCCGTCTAATTAACCAAAGTAGCAATTCATTTCAAATTGTATTACCATTAAATTTCTTAGCATCACTACAATTACTCCGTCAGGTTTTTAACTGAAATCTATAGGACTTGCAAGTTGGTTTGTAGCTCAAGATGACAACATTTCGATTAGTATGGTCATCCTAGTAATTTTAAAGATGGATTGATGATACAACTATCTAATTTGCAGAGAAGACAGACACAAAAAAGGACTAACTCTATTCACTAGTAAAATAACAGGGATAAAATTTTGCCTAAATGGCGTCATAATGAGCCTGTCAAAATCCATGCTCATTGGACATAGCATCTATTAATAATTAGACTATTTCCTTTGTGACTTTTCACACATTGAGTATCGAATGAGCCAGTAGTACTGATACTGCTTTCTTTAGCGCCACAGACCCAATTGAAGTTAACCTTTGTGAATTTTCACACATTGAGTATCCAAATGAGCACAGTACTGACTGACACCACTATCGGAGATTAAACTTCACCACTTTCTTAGCGCCATATGACCCAATTGAAGTTAAATCTTTGTGATTTTTCACACATCGAGTATCCAATGAGCCTACTGACAGTGCTCTCGGAGATTAAATTCCATAAGATCTTTATCTACTACTCAGCAATTTAGCTGCTCTAGGAAAACATATGAGTGTGAGTTGTGACCTTCAATTTTATGACTCGCTGAGAACGGAAGTAGACATAAATTTGTTTCCATCTCACAAACGCAGTAATAACACTCGTGAACTGCAAATTCAGTAACCTATCACTCACATTGGTGTCGCTCAGCTCCAGGTTATAGAAATCCACAGCGTCCGCCTTGAACAGCGGCCCAGCGTGCCAGGTCCCCTTGTGCAGCTTGAGAAACTTGGGCCCCGAAACCCGGAAGACGCAGACCTCAGCCGGATCGGGAGGCAGGTAGTAGTGCCCTGCGCGAGACTGCACGGGCTTCCTCCCCTCCTGACCACCACTCTGCTCCGGAGCTTCCACGATTGAAGACTTGGCCACACCAAGGTACCAGTCGTGGCCGCCGATGGATCCGAGGCACTGGGTCACGCTGGCGTGGTGGGTGATGCTCGAGAACTGCAGCGGCCGGTTCTCCAGCCTCATGATGTAGAACCTGCGGCCAACGCGGAGAGGAAAAGCTCGCACCTTTCGTGCGGAAAATTGATAGGGGTGTTCGTGCGGGAATACCGTGGGATGCCGCGGCTGAGGTCGAGCTGCGCATCTTGAGGGCCGAAGTGGTCGCCGTCGGGGGAGGCGGCGATGACCTGGCCGAACGGCGCGAAGGACTCGGGCGTGGCCTCCACCGCCAGCAGCCTCACCGTCCTCGCCTGCTCCTCCGACTGCTGCGCGCCTGCCATCTGCGCGGACCGGGTGGCACCGGCGTTGGTGCGCACGGCCCTGCCTGTTGCTAGGCTTCTCCCGCTGCGGCTGCGCGCACGGAGTGGAGGAGGAGATGGGAGGGCGGCGCGGCCGCAGAAACTGCCGGGGTTGCAAGAGCGGCCCAGGCCCAGCGCCTGCATCTCTTCGCTTGCGATCGCGTGCGCATCCCGCTCGGCGCCAGCGCACACGTCCAGAAACTTTTTTGGGGTTGATTGAAGCGGCGGTGAAGCCTTGGACACGTTGCGCCACGACAGAGCTGGTTGTGCTGTCAGATTCTGTGGCATGGCATCGGTGCGCGGCGTACATGCGTGGGGCTCCGAACGCCGCTCCTGTCCATTATGCCGAAGCAGTCAAGACAATGTTTACAGCTCAGTTTTGCGCTCCAGCGCTGTGACTCGAAGGTCACACATCCAAGTTAGCCCTTACAAATCTGCCACACCTCACATCACCCTGATCAACTTATCAACTTTCTACCCTATTACATCTCTGATTTCCGGCGTCAGTGACACCCAGCTTTCCTGATCTTCCATCAGCTCGATGTCCCCAGCCTCTCTGGCCTTGTACTCTTTGCTTCCAGGATTCGACATTTGTCCAGAAATTCCTCCATATGCTTCCCTGGATATAGCAGCGTCCAGTTCTTGAGCAGCAACAGAATTTGTCCCCAGAGCGACTTCATATCTGTCCAACTTCCATTCTGAAAACATAAACTATTTCTAAGTTTCCAGAGGCCCCACATAACTGCAGCTGTGAACATGTTAAAAACTACAAAATTTTTACTACTAAGCCAATGACTTGCCATTTTCTCAAAGCCATCAATTCTACCCAAACTAAAGACCACATCTAGATCAACCCAAAGCCTTTTAGCAACAGCACAGTCAAAAAACAGGTGGCTAATGCATTCATGCTCACAGCAGAACAGACAGGATTTATCAACTACACTTCTTCTTTTAGCTAGGTTATCTCTAGTCAAGAGTTTGTTCTTTGACAGCAGCCACAAGAAAATGTGTATTCTAGGTGGTAAATGCAGTCTCCATACTGCAGGTGTATAAACAGGCGTGTAAACAACTCGTGAGCCGTCTCTGAAGGAGAACCTTATATTAGTACGTACGAGCAAGATGTAGCTGTTGTTCATGTTTTCTGACAGAAATACGACGAACATGTTAAGCTTCAAAAATGAGTATATGCACTGTAATATCTGGGTTTCGGTATGCAAACCTGATTCACTGCATTCCTTTCTTTTTCTTCATTGCGGCATTTTTTTCCCACAATCACCTGTGCAGCTGTGCCTCTGCTCGCTGCCGATTGCACGAAAGGGTCGCATAAACTTGCTGTTGTCAGCCAAGAATCTACTCCAGTTCCACTCCATCTGCAGTAACGTTGGAAAGCCTGCAAAGCCGTCGCCACTCTCGAACCCTCCGTGCTGTCCTTTTCGAGATGCAACGAAACCTTCCAGTTCCAGGGGGGCAACCAATCCGCAACGAAATTGGGAAAGGGAAAGCAAAATTAGTTTGATCACAGTCCACGCTTTCAGCGTGGCTCGGATTCGAAACACGCAACCTCGAGCTAATGGCGCCGCAGAAGGTTCTACCCAGCCGATCTCTCCGGTACACCTCGCTTTCAGTAGTTTATACTATCTGCGTAAAAAGCTGACGTGTGATATACGGACCACAGGTTACTCGTACAAAATCCAAGGGAACATTTCTTCTGCGTAGTCCGAGGTCAGAGTTCGCCGTTTATTCGTGTCCGATCGCAAGGATGACGGAACCAATCATGCACAAAATTTTGGACTGATCAACAGCTGGGTGCGACATCAGAAACGGAGCTGATGCGTTTCTACCTGAAGGAGCAGCCGGAGCCAGCGACGTGGTCGGAGAGCGTATGCAAACGGGACACGTCTGGTGTGTGTAGTATCTTTTAAAAGGCCACCGTCAACTGAAAAGAAGCCAGCTGCGCCACAAATTTTAAGCAATTCAATGCTTTCCGTTTCCTAACCTATCCGGCACAGCGTATGGTGTGTTGATGCTGGACGGTGGACGGTTAGGGCTTTGTTGGGCATTGCCAATTGCCATCCTTGTGCTATAAAAGTGCATAGGTTACAATACTAATTCTAATCTTTTGGGTCACTGTACCAACTTGTAGCTTAAACCATCAACAATCTAAACAAAGAAATATACAAATACATATGCATACACGATGAGTGTGACGAGACAATGAGTTGCCCAAACGGAATTGAGAAATTCATAACTCAAATGCGAATGAAACAAAGAACCACGCATGGATACAATCTTGGAGAACACGTATATATGTGAACTAGCCTGATTGGCAGAGAACATTTCTTTCAACAATGTTTTCGTGAATACGTCTGCAAAACTAGCCTAATTAACAATTTCAGGCAACAAAAAATGATTCATGAATCATGTGAAAAGGACCAATAGCGATTTGATTTTGACTCATGACAATTTTAAGCTCTTGATGAGGGCCATCTCAGCATTTTCTTCCTTTTTCAATTACACGTGGTTGTTGTTACTTGATCCCAGCTAGATAAGGTCCTGTCACAGTCCCGCACTAGCCGGCTTTCGTTAGGTAGCTTTTACCAAACATGTATTTAAGTACGTATTAGTATGTAGGATGGCCCACACTTGTTTCCATTGTTCATAGAACACGATGGAAAACAAAAGGTACTTAGGTATGATCACCAAGAAAGAATGTTGAGAAAGCAGTGCCTTTGCTGCAGAGCATGGCATATTCAGTGGAGGGAGAAAGGAATATTTGTATCCTATAATTTTGTGCTTGATTGGAACAATAGTTCCTTCAACCTTTTTCTTGTAACAAGCTGTTAGGAGTCTCATCATATTCAGTTAAATACTGGTCATTGTTAAACGCTCCGACTAAGAATTGACTATTTTGTTTGTTTGGCATGCAACTGTCTAACAAAGACAATGTCAATCTCGATGGTTGAAGTCTAGCAAATGACAAAAGATGCAACTGAAATCAAACAAACAAGATTGAATTCTCGAACATGCGTCTTTAGCTGTACTACTAATCGGTCAACATCACAGTACAACCATGGATATTTGCATCGACGGTAACCACCAAACCAGAATAAAACTTGGAGAAACTGAAACTCCGTGTGCACGTATGGTAATTACCACTCAGCGTCAGCTCTCCAGTCCAGCTGTATTCTCCCTGACAGTGGGTCCATTGAATCTACCACCAATCACGAACCCGCTCTTCCGCTAAGCTCACCCGCACAACAAAACACCAGAACACCCGCGTACACGGACGCGGGCGAAGACCCACCACCTCCTCCTCCACCTCCCGGTTGCCGCCGGCCTCGCCTTCACTCCCTCGTCTTCCCCCGAGCCTCCGCGACGCCCATCCCCACGTGGGGCGACAGCCCGTCGCTGGAAGACATGGCGGCGGCGGAGGTGTACTCGCCGACCGCGGCTGCGGCGGCGGCGCAGCAGCAGCGGGGGAAGGCGGCGTCGCAGGCATGGCAGGCAGTGGTGGGGTGGATCGGCTTCCTCCTCCAGGTTCTGCTCCAGATCCTCCGGGGCACGCCCTCCTGCGCCCAGCTCCTGTCCTTCGTCGGTTTCCGCTACCCCCTCCTCTCCGCGCCGGCGGCCACCGAGCCGTCGCCGGAGGTGGCCTTCATGCCGCTCCGCTCGGAGATCCCAGCTGACACGGCCCCTGTCCCGGCGTCTCCACCTGAGCCCCTGGACCGCCTCACGGTACGGAAGATTCGGTTCTGAATGGATTCCTCTGAGCTATTGATGTCCTGTGTTGGGGAAAAATGGAACCTTTGACAAGTCTGTATTGGTTTCATTTGGGTTGGACAGTCTACATGGCAAGCGACTCTTCATCTAATTGTAGGTTGTTTGAGTCTTTGTGGATGGTTTGGGATAACGTGGGCGTGGGATGGGTGATTTGAGGTTTGTTGGGCCTTTTTGCTGCTTAATTCGGGACGTTTGACTTGTTTGCTGTCACAGCTGATTTAGTATGTGGTCTGTGAATCATGGTTTCTTTGGGGGTCAATGATAGAAGGTTTCCTCTTGGGTTGCAAGCATGAACAATTCATTGCCCGGCAGTACCAAGACAACAAGTTCTATTAGTAGTATGCTTTGCATTATCTCCTCTCTGAACCAGAGTAGATATATTTTCATGGTCCTTTAACAGTGGAAATGCCTATGGAACAAACAAGGGTCCACCGTCCACCTTTCGTTTTTTGTTTAACTGTTTATGAGTAGATAGTTGAGACTGCTGTAGATATTAGGAACGCTCAATGAAACTGAATAAGCAATAAGTCATTTACTGATGATAAACGAATCAGCATATTGGTTAACAGGGTTTCTGATTAAAACGTTTAGTTCAGGTTGCTGAAGAACTTCAATCTCTTAGTGGCGCGTTCATAGTTTCAAATCAATGGAGCCAAAACTGAAACAGTAATATCCAAACATCACTACTAATAAGTACTGTAATAGCCTTTAAAGTTAATTTAGCTTGAACAGTCTTGTGATTCTATATGCAATTCTGACCTGAGAGCGTTTGGGCTGTCTATTCAGGTTGTGCTTGACTTGGATGAGACATTAGTTTCTGCGTATGAATCATCTGGGCTTCCTGCTATTGTACGCACCCAAGCTGTTGAAGCAGGATTACATTGCTTTGACATGGAGTGCATTTCGTCTGATAAGGTGCCAAACTTTCTGCTTTTGTCACATCATTTTTCTAATCTTTTGAACCACAACTGATAAAGGAATTTTTGCTTGTGTAAAATTTAAGGATATTGAAGGAAAACACAAGGTGAATCATGTGACTGTTTTCGAACGTCCTGGTTTGCATGAATTCTTGCAGAAAACTAGTGAATTTGCAGATCTTATCCTCTTTACAGCAGGTTTAGAAGGTATGTTGGCTGCTGTCTTTTTTTCTCCACCATATGAGCTCAATCATTCGGCTCAAGTCCACACCTAACCTTTCTGTGTGTCTTCTCAGGTTACGCTAGACCTTTAGTTGACAGAATAGATGTTCACAACAGATTCAGGCTCCGTTTATATCGCCCATCGACTGTTACGACGTAAGCTACTCTGACTCATATGGGTACAAGTACAAATGATGTGTACCACTTCCATGTGTTATTTTCTTCACATCTCAGTTTGTTGGGACTTTTTTTACCTTGCTTATTGGGGTATATATATGCGGAATTAGTTAATAATCCAGCACCTTTCCAATAGGAAAAAGGCAGATCGCAGCAATGTTTGTACAATGTACATAATTATCGATTTAGATGCTCAGTTTATACGCGGGAATGCAAGTAGTGGTTACATTTAGGTTCTAAGCCATCATTCATAGTAAACTTTCCTTTATTGGTACCAGTTGTTTGTTTTAAGGTGACACCGGCGCTCTAAATTTGTGACAAATATATGCACTGCCTTGTCTTGATCCATTGTTCATTGCTTGTGTTTCTTTTTGTTTCTGGAAAGGTTATTCGTGGGATCTCTGTAGTAATGATTCGTGAGACTTGCTTTAGCATGCATGTTTGTGTTGGTTCATTGAGGTGCCAATATTTTTTCTTGATGTTTTTCTGTGCCTGCCTGGTTGATTTTGTATAATACTTGTTTGCTGATAACCTGAATCATCATGCCTGACATCTACGTTGTGCATGATTGCAGGGAATACAGAGAACATGTGAAAGATCTTTCCGGACTGTCAAAAGATTTCTGCAGAATCGTCATTGTTGACAACAACCCATTCAGTTTCATCCTGCAGCCGTTGAATGGAATACCTTGTGTTCCATTTTCAGCTGGACAACATTCAGATGATCAGGTAACAGTATGCACCAGGAGTTCATTGTATCTGGAGTTCTAGTCGACTGCTGCTGATTTTGTCTTTTTCTCACATTTCAGCTAATGACAGTTATATTTCCACTTCTGAAGCATCTTTCCCTCCAGAAAGATGTCAGACCTGTATTGCATGAAAGGTTTCATATGCCAGAATGGTTCCAGAAGCATGGAATCCCCCGAACTGATCAGGCAGTGTAAGTTCTGCAGCCATGCTATGATATTGTTTTGACGAAGGCTCAATTGCCTACCATACCATAAATCCCTTTGGGGAAAGCAGTTGTAAATTATTATCAATATTCATTTAGGTCTCGAGATAAGGTCAAGTCATGTTTATATGGAGTTGTCGCAACCAAATATAAGGAAATTGTAATCTAGCGTAACGTCAGATTTCTATTTGTGTAGCGAAATATTTTTATATCCATTAATTGTTGTATATCAGCTTTTGTTGTAAAATTCGATTGCTGACGATTCAGATAGTCTAATGAACTGCCAAGATTTTAACAACATCAGAAGAATTCTCCAGAGCATTCTCGCTGTCTGGCCCCATTTGGCCAAAACTAACGTATTGTCAACCTGGCCTTATCTGTAAGAATTCCCTATATGCACCCCAATTCCACTCCTTTTTTTGTCAGTGATCTTTATTCTATTATTTGACATATTATTGTCAGATTTTCTGAGCATCAGACTCATGGAAGCTTCGAAACTAACTGATGTTCTAGACATCAAGGGGACATGGATATGGAACTTCTCTAGACATCAGTATAGGACCGGGGCATGGAGCTTCTCGTCGGTTGTTCTAAACGTCAGGGCCGTTGGAGCTTCTTATATGGCTAATAATCTGGGACGCCTTATCAATCTTGTGTGCCCTCTCATAGATGCCGGCAGCCACGAGATACAGCTCCCTCTTGTCGATGCTTGGGTCATGGCTTAGCTCGTCAACCAGCTCCTCCAATGCCTTGAAATCCTTCTGAGCACCAAGCAGGCTGATCATCTGAAAGTGCACCCGATCTGAGAAGACGCAACCTTCCTCCCTCATTGCCTTGTACAGCGCGGCAGCCTTGTCAAATTCCTTCAGCTTGCCAAAAGCATTCATCGCGGTGGCAATCGTCTCCGAGTCCGGCAACTGGCCCAACTTCCTCATTTCATCAAAGACCTCCACCACATTACGGTGCCTCCGGTTCTTCGCGAACAAGTCCATCATTGCTTTGTGCACCGAGGAGTCCCTGATCTCGCCGTTGTTAGCCGCACGACGGAACAGCCAAGCGGCCTCTTCCAGGCGACCGGCACTCGCCAAGATTTTGATGGCTGTTTCCTTTGGGATGCCCTCTGGGTCTTTGAGGTCGTGCAACAGACGCTTGGCCTGAGAAACAAGGCCTGAACGTTCATAGGCCACGACCATGGTCTGGTACAGGACTGGGTCGATCTCCGTGCCGGCTTCCCGCAGCTTCTCAAACAGCTTAGAGGCACGATCAAGCTTACCAGCCTTCACCCATATGGACAGGATGGAGGAGTAAGTGATGGCATTGGGCTGGACGCCGTTGGCCTGCATGTCCTGCACCAAGCTCCCGGCTTTCTCGTCCTCCAGCGACTTGCCGTAGATGGCAATCATGGTGTTGTAGGTCACAACGTTCGGCTTGACGTTGCCACCAGCGCCATCGGTAGCGCTGCGCATGAGGCTGAACAGGTGAACCGCCTCCCCGAACAGCCCGGCGTCGCCGTACACGCGGAGCATGGTGTTGTAGGTCACCACGCTCGGCGGCACGCCGGCACGGCGCATGGACCAGAACAGCCGGTCGGCCTCGCGCGCGAGGTCGAGCTGCCCGTACGCGTTGAGCACGATGTTGAACACCGAGAGGTCGGGCTTGACACGCGCCACGGCGCGCATGTGCGAGAAGAGCGACACGGCCGCGAGGTGCCGCCCCCGGCGCGCCAGCGCGGCGAGGATGGGGGAGTAGGACTCCGCGTCGGGCGCGGCGCCGTCGGCGGGCATGTCGTGGAGCAGCAGCCGCTTGGCGTCCCGCAGCAGGTCGGACTTGCAGTACGCGGCGACGGCGGCGTTGTAGGCCTTGAGGTCTGGCTTGATCCCCGCGCCGCGCAGCCGGGAGAAGAGCGCGAGCGCCTTGGGCGCGTCCCCGGCGCGGAGGGCGAGGTGGATGAGGTTGGAAAAGAGGATGAGGTCCGGGGCCACGGCGTCGTCCTCCATGAGCGGCAGGAAGGTGAGCGCGTGGTCGAGGTGGCCCGCGCGCGTGAGCGCCGCGAGGAGGGTGGAGTACGAGAAGGCGTCCGGGGCGACGCCCCGGTCGCGCATCTCGAGGAGGAGGCCGGAGGCGAGGCGGAGCTCCCCCGCGCGGCACGCGGAGCGGAGGAGGAGGTTGTAGGGGATGAGGAGGAGCGCGGGGGCCGGGAGGTCGGGCGCGAGGAGGTCGAGCAGCGCGACGCCGCGGCGCGGGTCGGGGAGGCGGGAGAGAAGCGCGCCGAGGAGGCGCCCGGAGACTGGTCGGTACGGCGCGACCGCCGCGGCCAGGTCGGCCGCAGTGCGCGCGGCGGAGAGCTCGGCCACGAGGGCGACGACGTCGAGGGTGGTAGTGCGGTCCTCGGGCTGGCGTTGCTGGAGCTCGGCGGACTTGTGGCGGTGGTGGAGCGGGTGGGAGCTGGGGAGGTTGGGATTCAACCAGACGGATTTCGCGGCCGACGAGCGGCGTTGGGAAGGGGACGGGAGCGCGGTGGCCGTGGCCGCGGCCGCAGCGGGCGGCATAGCTCGAGGGTGTGGCAAGGGAGTGGCGCGGCAAGGGAGAATGGATAGGAGATTTTTTTGGTGCCTTTGGTAGGCCATGTGTGGGCTGAAACCTGGAAGGCAAACTGAATCTATTAGCAACGGTCAGGTGATTAGGCTTGGATCGGACGGCTAATCCCACGAAAACAATAGTTCCTACTTACTACTCCCTCCGTTTTTATTTATATAACGCAGTTGACTTTTTTCGTTATTTTGACCATTCGTTTTATCTATAAATTTTTATGCAAACAGCTAAATATATAGGTTAACCTTAAACTGCTTTTGATGATAGATCTAATGATATCGGTTTCACGTTAAGTAACTAATTATATAATGATATATTGTTGGTCAAAATTCAACGAAAAAGTCAACTACGTCATATAAATAAAAACGAAGGAAGTACTACTGTGCTCCTTTTCGACCAGGCAGGTTCAGTCACGGTATATGCTTACCCGTTCCGTACGTGTTTTGTTCAGGCTTTTGTATGAAGGTGCGTCCAGTTTGAAAGATGAACCTGAAAAAGCTGAACTGATACGTCTGACAAACCGATGGTTCTGAACAGTTTTCATTTTGAGACGGTGATTCTCCATGGAATCTGATGTTGGGCATTGACACTACCAGTGAACCTGTTGCTATCTTTTCATTCAGAACCAACTCAACTAATCCCACCAGGAAAAAAAGCGCTGATACAGCAAAAGATAGAGCCAACAGTAGTGAAAATTTGGGACAATTATTTCTCATGTTAACTTGTCATTAATGAATCAGATGGAGTACAATTGGGTTTCAACTGTACAGATACACATGGGAAAATTTCAGATATTTACATAGACTCACGCATCTTAACGCAGCTGGGTCTCCACACCAAGAATTGCCCTTGATACCCAGAAAAGAAAAAGAAAGTCAACACGTACAGTTGGCTTTGTTTGGCAAGACTGCAACCACAAAGGGACCTTTTTCTACAACTCGAGGAAAATGTAACTTTTCTTGTTAAGAGAAGCTCCCAGAAAACCAATCTTCTTTAAAGAACTTAAAAAGCACCAAGTTAGGATAAAAAAAAAAACATCTTCTATGTGAAGAAAGCTGTCGCGAAATAGAAGAAACACTGTTTCGCTTCTCATCAGTATGCAGAGGAAAGCCATGGATGCTGTAGTGCTTCATCAGCTGTTGGCCTTTTCCTGGGATTTATTTGCAGTAGATAAGATAGAAAATCAACAAATTTGGAATCAGGACATTGCAAGTGCCGCCGCAAGGAGGATTTCTCGGGAATCAAATACTCTAGCTGATCTGTCTCCTGTGTACAAATATGGCAATGAAGAGATATGTTAACGTTTACTGAGGGACAACCAGAAATGATAGATATGCACATAGTGAAATACAAATCAAAAGGCAAAGCCTAGTTCTTTCAGTCCAGAACGAAGATTATTTAGCTGTATCTTCGTTACATCAAATAAGAAATATGCCACACAATGCATTCAATACTTAGTTATGCAGTGAAAGGTGCAATGCCAAAATTATGGAGGCAACTGAAGAAATATCGGAATTCATAATCTAGGTGGCTTGGTTATGGATTACTCATGTAGTCTTGGATTCTTCAGGAGGTGAGCGAAAAGAAGCTTTACCTCATTCTTGGTAAAAAGGTCATAATCATCAGTGAAATACTTGTGCGTATCCTGGCCAAGTTCTAGCATTTCCATGTCAATTGGGCCAATTATCCCAATCATTTGAGCAAGCATCATGGACACTGGTTCATTAGGAAACAATACCTGTTATATTTAAACCACAACAGTTATTAGTTATTCATGGAACAAGAGTACTATGAGCTAGTATTCAGAAAGGTTTTGAACATGCATGCTGCTATGAGCTTAACATAGTTGCAATGATAAAACTTATCACATAATATGATCTACTTACTTCGCCAGTGTATAGTTCAGCTAGAATACAACCAAGAGACCAAATATCAATCCTCTGATCATATGGAAGGCCCAAGATGACCTCGGGAGCCCGATAAGAGCGAGATTGAACATAGAGGCATAAGTTGTCTGTCAAGAAGCAACTACTTCCCAGATCGATGACTTTGATCTCACATCTGCTGTAACTCTTGATAAGAATATTCTCGGGCTTCAGATCACAATGAATGATCCTCAAATGATGCAAGTAAACCAAAGCCTCTAAACATTGCCGAGCTATTGCCTACAAATCACCAGGACTAACTTTCAGAATGAGAACCACACTCAAGCAAATAGCTCTGAGCAAAGCTACTGCTGAGTGTAATGCAAATGTTTAATATGTATGGGCATGATTCTCCAGGTGAGTACACTTCCATGTAAAATATCTAAGTGAAGGACAGAGAACATACCTGTATCCTAGGCAATGTAAAATAGACCTCACCACCAGACTCCTCATTATATTTCTGAAACTCATACAGATTTGCTCGCAGTAGTTCAGTGACAATAAAAAGGTGTTCCTGTCAACATTTGTCTGCTGTCAGCATTAGAAACTACGAGAATCAATAAAGTTGACCAAAATAACCAAACATTCATGCAAGCAATTCAATCATATACTATTAAACTAAAATGATCTATGGCTAGAGCACATCCTTTCGAGATATTCCAATCCAATAGCTCTTGGCCTGGTCAATTGGAGTATATCCCTTGAGATGCCTTCTTAGGTTGTAAACATATGGTATTACGTCAAAGGGAGTATCTAAGAAGAGTGTTTCTCATAAGTGATATATACCTGATGGTAAAAGTAATCATAGAGGCGCAACACATGGTGCTCATCTAGTGGGTCGTATTTGTTCACGAACTTCAAGAGTTTTATCTCATCTAAGCTTTGATCAAAGAAATCCTTGTCATTTTTAATTATTTTAAGGCAAACATCCATCCCTGTCCGAAGATCATGCGCTTGTACGACCTTGCTGAATGCAGCCGAGCCTAGATATTCAGTGACATAGTATCTTCCAGCAATAACTGAATTCAAGACAATGGGGAAATCCTTGTTTTCTTCAAAGCCAGTCCTGCAGTGGATGCCAACTATGTCAATATACATATTAATTAACCAATATTATCATATAGCAATGAAAATCAAAGAAAAAAGATGTGATTATGAACCTGTTCTTTCGGTGGATAATTCTCAATTCAAATACCTCATATTCTCGGTGAAAATTAGAGATAGCAAGATCAATATTTGTCTCTGAATCTTCTTCAGCCTTAGGAGCAGTAGAATGTTGCACATCTGCATTCGATGACCCAATATCTCCAAAGTCATAGGAATCGTCAGGGTAACCACTTTCAGGGAACGGCTGGATCATATGACCTGCTTTCAGATATTCTTTATCACTGCTGTTTTTCATATTTTTGTCGAAGCCGCCATCGAGCACACCATTGTCCATGGCATCATGCACACCACGATCTATGAAATACATCAATAATTTAACAACCAGCAAACAAACAACAGGAAAGCTTTATCCAGGATGAATGGATAGTTTGCACTAAATTAAACAGACATATATAGCTAATGAAGAGTGTAATTTAGGATTATCGATCCCAAAATATATTAGACCTAGCTATTTTACAGACAGATTTCAGAAGAATAATTCTAGCATGTTTTGAAATGTGTTTTTGAGGCCATGCTTCTAGAAACCTATTGTTTCAAGGTTAGGTCCCAATGAACATCAGTTACCTACCGGATATCGCTAACTCTGCCTATTGTTCATTTCAACCACAATCCTTAGAAATTTCATGCAAAGCACAGATGTATAACTATATAGGATCTGCAAATTATCATATAAAAAGTACTGCTCCTGTCTAGTGGAACACATTTTCTTCCATGTATTAAGCAGCATATTATATCTACAAAATTGCAACAGATGTTTAGCTTTCAGAAGACACTCTGAAAAGAAAAGAAAAAAAAACCTAGGCAGAATCTCATACAATCAATTCAACAAACAAATTGACCTTACATTTGGCCCCAAAGTAGTGCACCAAACTTCAGTTGAAACTACCTATAAAGCACTATTACGAAAATATGAACTCTACTGGTGGGAGGCTTCAGAAGTACTTACAAGAAACAGGATCTACATCAGCGTCAGTATCAAATGAGCTGAGCATTTGAAGTTCCTTCTCCACAACACTCGGCTCCAAACATTCATCTCCTCGTGCAGGATCCCTTGGCAAATCGCACTCAAGTAAAACATCCCCACTCTGCTTCAATCGAAACCCATCATAAGCACAATCATCCAGTATCTCCGTCTGGTCATCCATGATCTGGTATCTCCCATACACAGTGGAGCTCGAGCTCCTGACCACCTCCAGGTCATCCTCATTCTTCAGTGCCCCACCACAGCAGCCGCAGAGTGGCGAGGAGCAGGTATAAACCTCAGCGCAACCTTCACAATTGTCACTGCCGACGTGGTCATGACGGTGGTAATGACCGGCGTCGAGCTTGCCCATCTCTACCTGCTCTGACCCGCCATGAGCACCGAGCACGAACTTATCCTCCTCCTTGTATTCGTCATCCTCATCGTCCAGCTTGCTGGGGAAGAGGTGGTCGTCGTAGAGCCAGCCCTCTTGGAAGAAGAGGTCGGTGTTGTCGTACTGGCGCGCCGTACCGAACTCCATCTCCGATGAGGACGCGTCCGACTGCGAGTGCCGCGGGGACCATAGCCCATACGGGTTCAGAAGGCCTAACATCCAAAGCAGAGAAAAGACGATTAAATTTGAATTGATACTGACAAAATGCCACTGAATTTGGAAGAGTTAAACGCTGAATCAGTTCGGAGACGGGAATTGTTGCAGGCGGCATTGCCAGCCCAGGAGTACCCAACCGAGGTGGAGGGTTTAGGCACGCCCTGGCTCACGGGGAATATCAATTCGCTTTTAAGAAACATATCTAGTAAATTAACTCGCTCCGATCCATCTGGGTATCCTCAATTGGGCACGACGCCAACCACCGCCGCGGAATTATCGGCGCACAGATCGAGATTATGCGAAGACAATACTGCCCCAAGCGGAAACTGAGGAGAGGAGGGTTTAACAGTGCGAGAACAATGCCTTTTGCCGCGTGTACCTGACGGGGAGGAGCGCATGCTGACGAAGGCGGAGGAGGACGCCGAGCCGGAGCTGGAGCGGGGGCTCGCGGGCGCCGGCGTGTCGCCGCCGCCGCCGGAGGCGGAGGCGGAGCCGCGCATCCGGAGCGGCGGGAGCTGGGGATCCGACGCGGCATCGCGGCCGTCGTCCCCGTCGGCGGTGCGGGCGAGGACGTCGTCGCGGAGCGCGGAGGCGGCGCCCGCGAAGCCGTGGTCGGTGAGGAACGCCATGACCTCGTCCAGTCCCGGCGCCGCCATGCGGGTCCGCGGTCGCGTGGTCGCTTAAGCGCGCGGCGCGCTGCGTGAGGTAAGCCGTTGCGTCGCCATTGGGCGGGACTTGGAAGCGACGCGAAGCGAGGGAGTCTTCGAGTGAGCGGACCGGGCGAGACGGACGAGGGAGGGAGGGAAGGTCACAGGCAGAGAAGTCAGAGGAAAGAGAGAGGGAGTTTGGTGGAGCGCGCACGGGTTCGATCGCAGGTGTTGCGCCTCCGCATAAAAAGATTTGGCGCAATTGCGTTCCGGCCCCTCCGGCGCCGGCGGTTGGCGATGCGTAGACAGACAGTACAGTATAGTTAAGCCCATCAGATTCTGCTCTGCACCCCAGGGAAACACCTGTTTGCTTGATGGCCAATTTTTTTTTTGGCACAGGGAGTATACAAGTATTTAATCATTTATAAGCTCAGGTATGATGACATTCTGGAATTTTTATGACGGAAAGGGAAATGTGTGTGGTAAAGTTCGCACCTAGGAGTAGTAAAGAAAATTTAAACACGTCTCGTGGTCATTTCTGTTTGAGGATTGCTCACGAGAAGTGAATCAGAACCTACTACTACCGAATGCGCAATGCAGAGATCACCGTAGTACTCCTGCGGGGTTGCTGATCCTTTTCGCTTTTCAGCTTTTCAACGCGGGAAAAGTGAGAGCCGTCCGCGTGGAGCCCCTGCATCCCAGCAGCCTGTTCCGAGTGAGCCCCAAAGGGGAAAACAAAAGGCAACTGACGTGGCGGGGCCGGGCCTTTTCTCTGCCGCTCCGGTGGGCAATCGCGCGGTGGGTGGTCGGGGCGCCGGATGCAATGGGCGGCAGCCCACCGCTCGCAGCGCCCAAACCCACTGCGCCCTCGCTCTCGGGTCGCCGCTACCCCACCGCACTTTTTCACGGCGCGCGGGCGCGAAATTATCACGCCATCTCGCCTCACCGGCACCGCTGCCCAGCCTGGATGGGGCGCGGCGGGCTCGGCAACCTGGGGTCACGCCACTTTTCCGTGACCCGCCGGGCGCGAGCTGCGCTGGTGAGGGGACCAGACCACGCAAAACCCTCTCCGCGGCCGGGACGACGCCAATCGATCGCGCCGGCCGGATCCAGATTCCAGACGCGCTGAGGTGTCCCCCGGGCTGCTGCCGGATGATGGTGGCCGTGGGGATGGTGCGTCTTTAGCGCGGTTGTCTGTTCTTCCGTTTTGTTCAGTAGCAATGATGATCGTACGCGGGGTTGGCCTACTATGATTAGACGGTGTGCGGACGGCCGCTACACGTCGACCAAAACCTTTCGCACTTGACAATACTGTTTTAACCTGTGTTCAGCTGCTACTGTACCAGTGTGGCCAGGCTTAAGCAAAGGTTTCGAGACAGTCTTTGATTACGGAAGCGCCGTAGTCACTTCTGTCTGACCTCTTTGCCGTGCCTCAGTCTCTGAAACCAATTCTCCAAAGAACTTTTCTCTTGAAAGTGAATGAAGCCGCAGTCACTCTGACGGCACTGCCTCCCTGTAAACTTACTGCTGAAACGTAAAGCAAACTTTTTTGGTGCATACATCAACATATAATGCCAGGTGCTTTTAGCACGTGATAGATGCGTGTTACTTTGCTGCGTTTAAGCATTCTATAGAGTACCAGTACCACTGTCCTGTTTTTCCTGCATATTCACTGCATACGCGAAAACTTTTGTGTTGTGCTGAAGTTGCAACTGTAATACACCATCGAATCCATGGAGGAGCTGTAGTTGTACAATGTACGTACGCAATTGCAACTGTTGACAAACAAGGTCGTTGCCAGGAACTGTCATGAATTTGCAAGAAAAGTGGCTTCTTTTAATTGATGCTGACATGTTCACGTAGCGACGGCCGTACGTACCGTGCTTTGCCCGAATCGTGAATGTATAACGATCGGCGTCTGTGCAAGTGGAGTATAACGATGTCTGATTGGATGAATCGTGAATTCTAGAAGTTAGTCCACAGAGGTCGAAATCAGATATCAACATAATTAACACCACTCCATTCAGCGTTCACGCTTTTTCGCTATTGGAAAAGTGTGTGAGCGGTGGTACTAACTTAAAAAAGAAAGAGCAGCAGACAATTAAGGCCTGTCAACAGTATAAAAACACCGAGAAGGCTACAAAACTTGTTGTTCAGCAAAGATCCCCGGTTGATCATCAGCTAACCATCTGGAGGGTGTTAGCTGTTAGGCGCACCTTCCTCGGACAGGACATCAGAAAGCGAGGCTCCGTGGTCACGGTAGTTGTGGAAAGAGGTTATTAGAGGTCCTCTGTTTTAATCAGAAATAAATAATTGGAGAGTGCCTAGCTCATATGTCTGCTTCCAGGCTTATATGAGACTAAAAGATGCTATAATAATACCCTCAACCGAGGCGAAAATTATGCATGCACCAGAAGAATAATGATTGCACTCGCACTGCACTGAACGAGTGAAGAGGAGACCTGAAAAAGAAAAGCCACTCAATTGCGGCCCGGTGGTAGGTGATGATTTCCTTTTTTTGAACAAATCGGTGCTGAACTGCTGATGAGTGATGTCTCATAACTAAATTCGCATTTTCGGTAAGTACTTGTGGTAGTAAATGCCAATTAAAAGGAGAGAAAGAAAAGGATGCAATACTGATGACTTTGGCCTCTCGAAAGTTCCCTGCGAATACTCGTTGTGATAATGTGGTCAGGTACTTTGCTTAATCAGTGCGTTGGATCCGCTATTTTGTGATCCAAGTACCTTTTGGCGCCAAAAGAGAATCTGCCCTCGGTTGCATAAAAATGTGAACCAATCCTTTGGACCACGCAGTGTAGTCGTCGTCACACAAGCGTTCGAGTTTTTGGAGAAAGGGACAATTCAAACGGTAGCGTGCGTTCGGTTCCGGAGAACTACGTAGTAGAAATCTTCGAGGTGTGACGCGAAAAATTGACAGTGCCTCCCGCATCATGCGCTGGCGGTAAGAAGTTAAGAACCCGGCATCAATTGATTCGGTGAGGTTTGGAGGGAAGTCATGCACGGCTTGAATGAAGTCCGCCTTCGCTTGCACGGCTCGGTCGCTTTAGCCCCTGTTTACTCCTGCTTTACAAGGACGAAAGGAGGAGCGAACAAAGCAAAAACTAGGAGGAGGCCGTAAGTTAGGCTTTAACATTTCACTCCCGATGTCGATATCTTGCAGTACGACTTTTTCTTTATTTTAGTTGTTTATGCTTTTAACCAGTTTATTGGTTTGTATGCTTGGATTTAGATATGTAAAATTTACAAAATGTTACTTTGGGCTTGACTACAGATTATATTGTGGCGAATTGCGGAGTTTACCAGCTGGTCCACCAAACAGGGTCCCAAATTGGTGGGCACCAATTTCTTCCTTCAGGTAAAGCTTCAGTAAGTTGCACCGCCATCACAAGTTCAAAATTTCACAAGATAACTAGTTCAAATTTTGACGATATATGTAGTTCTATATTCTCTCTCTCTAGGAAACAAAGTACTTTTCGGTGGTAGTCAAACTTCAGGAGATAGGCCGTTGGCAGATGAGTTCAGGGTCAAGATTATTTTGGTTCGCTAATTTCCATGCGCAGTCTCGCTTTGGGCCTTTGTGAAATTAAAATGATTTATTGGCCCTATTGCATGATTGGGCCATATTGAGACCGTAGGTACGCATTTGTCGGCCTTACATTGTCTAATTGCCTTAT
This sequence comes from Eragrostis nindensis, assembly GCA_012490785.1. NCBI lineage: Eukaryota > Viridiplantae > Streptophyta > Magnoliopsida > Poales > Poaceae > Eragrostis > Eragrostis nindensis. Next base: position 99,358 of record JAAXCT010001343.1, on the reverse strand, counting down.
TGGGCCTACTCGTCTAAACAATGATCACAACGAAAAAGGATAAGCGCAGTACGTAAAAGGTTTGTGAGGAGCTTTGTGACTTGTGAGATACTATAGAATAACTCAAAACTGGCGCCCAGTTGGATGATGAGTTTTCCCTCAAAGAAAAAGTTAAGTGATGAGTTGATCCTCAAAAATTAAAAAATTTGGATGATGAATTTCTCTCAAAATGAATAGTTGGATGAGGAGTTATTAGTACGTTAGAAAGATTGAATAATCAGTATCATCTCAAGAAAATAATATGGAATGACCAGTTTCATTTTAAAAAAATGTACAATTGATTTCACCTGAAAATACAATTGTTAGATATGATCGTTGCACGACGAATAAGGGGGTGTTCGTTTTTCTAGGCCTAATTTTACGCCTGCTAGAATCTTATCATTTAGGAGTATTAAACAAAGTCTAATTAAAAAACTAACTGTAGAACCTTGTACTAATTCGGAAGACGAATCTAATGAGGGTAATTAAGCTATGATTAGACGATGGTTACTGTAGTATTACTGTAGCGAAACATAGCTTAATTAAGCTCATTAGATTCGTCTCGCAAATTAGCGTACATCTGTAAAAAGATTTTGTAATTAGACTTATTTAAGACGCCTAAATAATAAAATTAGTTTTGATGTGACCTTTAGGCCTACAGAAACGAACACCCCCTAAGTATATTTCATAGTCTTACCAAATAATTGTTGGAAGCAATTAACAACTCAAAGGAAGAGAATTGCCGGTTTAGATCTGGTTTTGAATAGCCATGTACTTCCTCCGTCCATAAATATAAGCATTCGTTGACTTTCAACCAACTCGTTTGACCACTCGTCTTATTTGAAAAGGTTATGAAAATACAAAAACAAATAAACCATACTTAAAGTATATTTAGTGATAAAACATGTCATAATGAAATTAATAATATTTGCATAATTTTTTTGAATAAGACGAGTGGTCAAACGAGTTAGCTGAAAGTCTCCGAATCCTTATATTTATGGACGGAGGAAGTATTTATGTTTGCAAGTGTCCATCTAGCAAGAGTTCCTTAATTGAAATAAAAAGATATAGCTGGCCACCAGAAAGAAAAAGATCAATACATATTCTTTTCGCAATCAGCACTGCTGATGTTGGGTTTTTAAGGGTTTACAGATAGAGAAATTCTAGAAGGTGTGGAGTTTGATTATCATGTCCAACAATGCATTTCAACAAAGGCCTTTCTCTTATAGTAGATGTGGAAAATTTAAATGCAAATTGAAGTTAAAGAACAATTTAAGACCTTTTCTCTCGTACTAGACGCAGAAAATTTTAATGGCAATTGTAGTTATAAAGAACATTTTTAACCGCAATGTCAACGCATAGCCCTCTCTGCTGGAGGCATTGTGTGGCTGTATGAATAACACGTATGCTGGAACCAAAATGAAGTTGTGTGCACGAATTCAATCTGTGTATAAATTAGCTCAAGTGACGGTTCTAAAAATGCCATATCGACAGCATTCACTTGGATAGTTAGAATTAAAAAGAAGATATATACTAGTTTTTCCGTTGACAATGAACGGATCATCTGACATCGTTAACAAACGCTCTCTAGTAAACTACTACAATGTTCTCGGATCTTCCCGAATTGATTTCCCTTGAGATTGCCAGACGTAACAGAGTTTTCTCAGGAGCTGACCATCTAAAACTAATCAGCGACACGAACACGGAGATAAGAAAGCGGCATCTCCACTCTATCATGGCATGGTGGCGTGGACTTGGGCGCGCGTGTATGCGTCCGCACCGACGCACAAGGGTTTGGTCAAACGCTTTGTAGGCAAAAGAGTGTTTCTGCTGTTGTGCCCACGTGCAGGAAGCGTACTTTTTCCCGCGAAAAAAATATTGTACGCAGAGGCGGCAGAGTGCATGCTTAGTTTACTCGTCTTGGCAGCACGTAAATCCAACTCCGCGGTGGCCGGGCGGCTGGCGAGGATGGTCGAGTAGTGCATGCCATGCGGTAGCGTAGTAGCGGCTCGCGCATGCGCTGACCCCGCTGCCCAATGGCGCAGTGGATTGTGGTAAGACATGAAGTGTGCATTCCGGGTTACTGCGAAAACTCTAGCCTACCAGAAACCATAATGAAGCGTTCGTGTTCGTCATACATGGATATGTACATTCAGTTCAGCCGCACATGCATGTAACTTCCCAACTTATGCATATGCACCTGCTGGTTTGGATATGTATGGAGACATGAGTGGCAGGCAGCATACACGTATCGAGATGATCGATCGAGTAGCTAGCTAGCTAGTGGAAGTGGCCATAGTGATCGAGTCAAAAACACACTTGTTGATTGTTGACTGCTCCAGCTAGCGAACAGATAGCAGTACTGTAGAGGGAGAAATAACAGGGAGAAACGGGGAAGAACAGCATGCATGCAGTGAAGTGGATGCTCTTTTGGCCGATGTTCTGGATCGAGAGGTGTGCTGGTTGATGTGCCTGCCTAATTCTAGCGACTTTCCACGGACGTCTACGTACCTACAAAGTGTGTGTTCTATCCAAAGCAGTAGTAGTGGCGTCCCTTCCAATGTGTCGGCAACTTTAAGCGTAGCCCGCAGACCTCCGATTCATTTCGCAACGTGCTGCAAATCCTGCGTAGATTACTCCCTGCATCTCTCTTGCTGTTGGAAGTCCAGCGCGCGCTTGAAGTGACTACTCCTGTAGTATAGCTTTGCTGAGTTTGCTCTGCATTTCTCCTTGTCGGAAGTCTAGCGGTTGAAATGACTACTTCAAGCTCATCCGTTTATAGACATGACTGGTGTTCCAGATCAGTGCGTCGGTACCATATTCGGAGTCATCTCGAAAGTAAAGATCCGGATAATCAAGTTCAGCATATATATATATTGAACCATCCGTATGTACTTTCTATAAAGTTGTCAACATTGATTTTTCGACGCTCCAAGTTCAGTTCACGTACGAAAACCTACTCCCTCCGTCCATAAATGTAAGCATTTTTAGTTCGATCAAAGTCAAGCTTCTCAACTTGATCAATAATATATGCAGAAATATTTTTTACTGATAAAAAGAGTTTTATATTATGATAGATGGTTTCTTGATGAATCTAGCAGTATCATTTTCGTATTGTCAATTTTGACGATTATTTTGCTCTAAACAGTTAAAATTAAGAATGTTTGGCTTTGATCAAAACTCAGAAATGCTTAAATTTTGACAGAGAGGAAGTAATTATTAGTGCATGATCCAACAAGATTCCTTGCCAAACATTATTCATATATACAGCACAAAACATTATGCATAGTCCTTAATATAATCCGGTGTAGTAATTATTATACAAGATTGAGCTTGCACCAACAACCGAGCATGCACAAAGCTACATGCAACATGCATTAATTGAGATTAATAATTATGTGGTACTAGCAAAGGTAGGCAAAGTCTCACTACATGTGTTATTCCAATCAGATTATACTACATGGGAAGTAATTAACCAACAGCTACCACACTAGCTTGCTGGTGATGCCTGACCCTTGAGAGCCTCGATCTGTGCCTTGCCCTTGATTCCCTTGGTCCTCACGAAGAGCCTATACTCATCGAAGGTCATCGGAGGGTACAGCGCCGGCCGGTCAGCCGCCGTGACCAGCTCTGGCGCCGGCGCGATCGGGATGTCGCCTCTGGGGTTGTAGAAGAGCGCGAGGGAGATGCGCTCCTCCTTGGCGTTCACGATAACACGGTGCTCCACGCTCTTGTAGATAGAGTTGCTCAGTATCTGTAGTTCACCAATGGTACATCAGATTCACAAGGTTGTCAACTTAATTAAGCTCATGAAACATGGATTAGTTCTAGCTAGCTACAGTAGTAGAAATACTTCAAACAGATCGAAACATTCATACTCGAATTATTACAAAGGAAAGTACACGTATTTCAGAAATGATAGTTGAAGACTTGAGTCTTCTTAATTCACGTAGACAGAAGCACCTATTTCAAAATGAGAGTTGAAATTATCTTATGCATGGTTACAGATTACTTAATAAAGTTGTAGTATCTTCACAAGTGGAAATTTTACTAGAGGCTACGATCGATGCATGCACTGATCCAGCTAGCTAGGGGTGATCGATCTACGATGAACAACTGGCCATATATGCACCGGCCGGTGCATGTGCTTTCTGTTGGCTCTCGTGGCGTGCGTGATTAATCGGTCTCCGGCTCGCACGCCGTAACATGCATGCACCTGTCCATGACTCCATCCATATGCACCTTCATGGTAGCTTAGCTTCGAAACGACACATAGGATAAGATTGCGCGCACCGCCCATGCATGTGTACGTTATCGATCTCATGGCATCCGGGTCGCGCGAAAGATCGCCAGAAACGTAGCTAAATCTAATGTCGGTTCGAAGTCAACTCGTGGAATAAATACTGTTGCTGACCTATAGTATAGTACTGTACGTATATATATGTATAGATAAGATCTGCTTGTTTTAGAATTAGTTTCCTCTTGATTAAATACTGTTTAGTTAGTTATCCAGAATCCCAGCAGATAGGCAGCTGCCGGTTCTTGAAATTCAATCTGCAAGGGATCGAAGGCGACCGGCGCCGGACTAGCTGGCGGCTGTACGCGCGTACCGACAAGCCAGAAGATCAAATACTTCACGTTTGTACAGGTAGGTATACGTGTCAGTCACAACCACGACGCATCGATCGAATAGCTCTAGCTATAGAGAGCCGGGCGAGGCATGCACTGCTAGCTAGCTAGATTAATCTCGACCAGTTACGTAGAGTACGTACCTGGATCTGGTCGCCGACGTTGACGATGAACGCGTCGCTGACGGGCTGCACGGTGACCCAGTCGCCGGCGGCGCTGCGTACCTGCAGGCCGCGGACGTGGTCGTCGGCGAGGAGGACGGTGAGGACGCCGGGGTCGGAGTGCGGGGAGAGGCCGAGCGTGAGGTCCGGCTGCGGGCAGCGCGGGTAGTAGTTGGCGCGCAGGGTGGCGCCGCACTGGTCCGCGCCGCCGAACGCCCGCTGGAAGTGCGACTCGTCCAGCCCCAGGCTCGCCGACAGCACACGCATCAGCACCTCGCACAGCCGCACCACCGTGCGCCCGTACTCCTCGCACACCTCCCTGCAGTACGTGTAGACATGCATATATCATCAGACGCCCGTGCATGAGCTATGTAATGTACGCCAGTGAAACAAATAGCTTCCTGAAATTATCTGTAAATGCCACGGCACATGCCATGTTTTTTACTGTAAAATGGAATCGACGAATGCAAGTTATCTGACAGTGACAAAGGAACATGCGTGGTCTAGCTATTACTCCTAGTCCTACAAGCGACGGGGACATGCTACATGCAGCCTGGACTAGCAGCGACTACTACTACTAAGCCCTAAGCATTCTGCATGAAAGCACCTTGGACCTACTTTTTGTTACACGCACGTGGTTTATTTGAGATGCTGACTCATTGAGGTGCAACTTCTTTTATGGATATTAGGCCGGCGCGCCAGTCTCGGCACCACACATCAATGGCAATGACTGCTGCCATGGTTGAGTGGTACGGTATGGGCAGGGACAGTTACGTTAAACTATTTTCATAACACAATCAGTGCACTGTTCTCAGGTAATAGCTGACCGAAACCTAGCAAATATTCAACAGACACGTGTTCTTATGAGGGCAGCAAAATAGTTGGGTAATTTTCGCAGCGCGTCATGCTTAGTTTTTACGATGCATAATGTTCATAAACAAAAGCAAAGGTCAACTCTAATAAAGTTACACATAGAGTTAAAAGCATATACGTACTAATATAGGATGGAACACAATTCATCATACATTAATTTTTTTTAATTATGCTTGTGCAAATTGGCCAAAATATATGCCTAGAATTTTAGCGGTTTAATTAGTTCGATTCAAATAACATAACCAACCTAGCTAGACAAAAAGCTTAACCCATACTGTATGTTGTGTAATTCTATCATATACTCTTCGTAAAGGAAAAAAAAGAGGGTGTCAATTTAGTTATCAAATTTTCATCACGAAGAAATTTCACAAGAACAGTAGTTCACTAAATTCCGGTGTGGATCAGAAACTACTTCCGGTACCATGGAATGCACGCATGTGCACCACGATATCTCCGGTAGATGCACATGGGCGAGCCACAACTGCTTACCAGCCAAGCTAGCTAGAATCTGAAAATGTATGGAGCAGTATCAGAAATGCCAGGAAGGAATACAACACACGTACTTGCAGTTGCCGGGGTTGGCCGGCCAGTACTTGTCGTCGCTCTTGGCCGCCTCCGGCGCGAGGTGGAGGAAGAAGTAGTCGCCCCAGTCGAGGAGGGCGCCCTTCTGCACGCCGAGCCTGCTCCCGTAGCCCTCGTAGGTCCGCGGCGAGTTGGCGTAGCGCTGCCTCTCCGCGAGCGGGCGGCGGAAGAAGCCGCGCCACGCCTCCCGCGCCGCGCGCATCAGCTCCGGCGCCACCCCGTGGTTCACCACCTGGAAGAACCCCCACTCCCGGCAGGCCGCAGCCACGGCGTCCGCCACGCCGCCGCCGGCGTCCGCGAGCAGCAGCTCGCCGAGGTCGATCACCGGAATGCTGATGGGCTCCTCCCGCGCCGGCTCAACGGCAGCCGCCGCGGGACGCTCGCACGGCGGCTTGACGTAGCGGCTGGGGATCGCGGCCAGGCCGCTCTCGGCGAGCGCCTGCACGCGGACCACGGGCTCCGGCCACTCCTGCAAGCTGCACTTGGCCATCGCTGGACACGTACGTACACGCCCCCGGCCTATGCAACAGTGAACCAAGACGCAGTTAAGTAAAGATCGGGCCTTGGAAAGCAAGACGTACAGCGGCAGAGCTGGATATAAAAGCTACAGTTATAAACGAGCAGCTGCTTATATATCGAGTGCATGTGGCGCGCAAGAAACAATTAGGGAAAACACTATACAGGGGGACCAGTCTCCCGCGATTACACACGAGGAGAAAGGAACAGGGGACAGAGCACGAGCCGGGATCATGGGAATGCCGGCGACGACGACGACGACTCGGCTCGATCTCGTCGCGCTGCAATTGCATGCTCTCTGTCATGGATTGTGTGGGCAAGGTATGGACCACGCTTGCCGGAGGGTGCTAGCTACCAATAAGAACACGAGCCAGCTACTTGAAGAATTAACACGGGAAAGATTAACGGTCAGGGTATGTACGTACTGCGCGCTGGGATAATTGGACCGTCAGTGAGGTGAGCTCGCTGATGAGCCTGTCCTGCTTGCGCTTGCTCCTTCACCCGACGAAAGCTTTGAGCCTCCAGAGGTGGTATATATAGGCAGGGAAAGAGTGATCGCGAGACGTGCTGATCGAAAGGAGAGAGAATATTCGGTAAAGAGAGACAGCGAGGCAAAAAAAAAACAACTATTCTTGCTCGTTTTGATTTGCCTTCTCGACGGACAAATCGCGGGTCACCTGGTCGATCTCTGTGGCTGCGGCCTGCGGATAGCAGGGAGAACACAAGCTGGGTCACCGCAGCGTGGGGCCAAAAACGTGTTTTCAGTGCGGGAATGGGATCTGGTGTGGCTGATGGATGCTGACCAACGCGCAGCTGGACTCTGCTGTAAAACGCACTGCGCCGTGCGTCCCTGGACTGGCCCCAGAATTCCACGGATCACAAGTGCCGACCGTACATAACATGGCAGAAATTTTCGTTTACCTTGAAGAAACGTGTGCGTCCTTACTATACGTAACTGAAAAATTGTCCTTCCTTAGGTTCCATCGACTCAACTTTTTCTCGCTTTACTAGTAATAGTTATGCTAGTGTTAGTTCGGTCAGCTCCCGTTTAGATTTTTGCCTGCAGACATGTCAGCTTTTTTCAATGACCAATCGGTGCAGATACCACAGCGTCAAACTTGCAAGAAAGGAACAATGTATGTCCACTAAAGTGGAGTGAAAAGAATCATTGGCAAAAAAAAATAAAAAATCTACTAGAGGAAATTGTGTTGTCCGAATGTTTAGAGCTCATATTGTCCCGGAAAGGACCATACTGCTTAGAGCTCATATAGTACAACAGTAATTCATTGCCATAACGGTATGTGCGAACATACCTTATCACTTGCCTCACAATAGACATAAAGATTCGGATTACCGGCTCCACAAGATGCACGCATGTTGACCACCCAAGCACCCACCCCGCCTTTGCCTCTCCTGCGCTCGCCTCACTTTATTTTGTTGTCAGGTGCCTCGAGTTTTAATTGATAGTATTCCGATATAACTTCAGTGGTACAAATACTTTGACAGTATAGTACTTCGATATATAGAACAAAATTAACAGTACAATATTATGATATTATAGTACTCCTACTTTGATAGTGTAGTAGTAGTAGTATAAAATTTCTCATTATCTGAGGTACAAAATGTAGACGTGTGAGACGAACAAATATTTTTATTGTACTAGAATCCTAGAACATGGAACAAAATAGCAATTTCTTAATTATAATTCTCATTATGAGAAGTACAAAAATCTTATTGTAGTCTGATCATTTTTAGAGAGAGACACATGAAAAAAAAGTGTTCAGGGATGTGAGAGCGTGCTAAGTGAGTGAGAGAGAGAGAGAGAGATACGTGAAAAGATATTCAACGATGTGACTATGTGTGTGAAAGAGAGAGACTATGCAACCTGTTCGAAACGTGCACTCCCTATAGTACAATTCACTTGAGCATTGACATAACTTCTCTAAGGCGAGGGGTGCCCATGCCCCCCCCCCCCCCCCCCCCCCCCCCCCCCTCAAAACACCAACGATGTAAGCAAAGCATTCTTTCATTTTTATTCTACTTTTCCAATTATTTTTTAAAAATTCATATCAGGATTTCCAAGCATTTATTCATCTAAAAAGACTTAATAACTTTTGAAATTGAGAAAAATGAAAGAGACAAATTTAACCACTTGATAAGTTTGAATATATGAGTTTAACTTTTTCATTGACAGACAATCAGCCATCGGCCGGACATTCCCAAATTGTTCATGATAGCGCGCTCTTGTGTTTCGTTTTTTTACTCAACATTAACTTTACCCAGCATTGGAAAATTCAAAGATCCACCTGACGCTGCCACGCCACTGTGTGCCCTTGCCTGGTTTGGGACGTCCAGAGTTTTTTCGATTTCTAATCAAACACGCTGCCCCGCTCTTGTCGTGTTGCTACCCTGTTGGTCGCCGTGATCGTCTCCCGGCCGGCTCGCCGCATGGGACGAGCAACGGTTACAATAACTGATGTTATGGACCGGCTTAATGATCGCGCTTGGCCCTCCAATCCTAACCGATGGCGACACCGGTCGTCTGTGTGGCTGGGCATGGACTGCAGGCGCCAAGTGCCGACTTGATGGCCGCAATGCGGCTGCGGGCTTTATGTGAGGAGGACAAAAGAGTATTGGGATAAAGCATGAGGCAAATTCTGGCAGAAGCTCGCGGCTGGCAGCGATCGCGAGAGTTAGGGCAGCGCCGTGGCGACTTGTGGACGTGACTTGTTTGCACCAGGACCGATCACAAGTTCATTCATATACAGCCTGATTCTTTCTGTCCAATATTTGTCGCTGGTCCGCCGCAATTGTAAAGGTCCGGGTAGCTGCCAAAATGAACCGTCGGCAACTTTGTTTTACATGACGCCGTAACGCCCGCCACGGGATGAAATAGACAGGACTAAGCGCTGATCTGATCGAGGAGTAGGAATCCCGAGCCTGCTACTATCCAACAAGATCCGGGAAGATGGACTGCCATATAGGATCGGAGCACACTTTCGAAGCCAGTGGGTACGTAGTACCGATCTTAACCGTAACAATAGCATGCCATGGGCATTCAGCGTTATGTTTTGGCATGATGATAGTCGTGCAGCCTTTTCCAAGAACCAGGGGTAGTGATCCCATTATGGACGGTCCGGTCTCCAGGCGTGTTATTGCGCGATCGAGGCCCCGCCTCCATTAATAATTAAAAACGTTCAACGCGACACCATGCTCTGTCTGTCCGCCCCGACCCGTCACGTTTGGACTAGTAGCAACATAACTGCCGGACACGGACAGGATAAACACCAGCGGCCGGCCGCGGCAGGGGATCAGGACCAGGCCTGGGCTCAGGAAGATGATTAGATCAATCCGATCGACAGAAGAAGCTATCCAAAATCCGGCGCGTTGTTTGTCGGCAAAGCTGACAGCAGCCGCATTGAGTTAAACATTACACTACTGCATCGATCCTTTCGGTCCCTACAGGCCTCATCCATGAAGGAGGAGTATAGTATTGCAATAGGAAATGCCACTATCATATGATATTCGCGCCTCCGCCGCAATGTGTAGAATAGACGAGGGCGATCCGGCCGGCAACACATATCTCGTGACGTCGGGAGCAAAGCGGAACCCATCGGCTGGTACCGCGCCGCGTGCCTTCTCGCGACAAATAAAGCGTGGCGGCGGCGGGGCCGGGCCAAATAGGTGCAGTGGCAGGCAGCAGGTGACCTGTAGGCACCGCGCGCGCCGCAACGCGCGCCGTGGGAACGGAATGCGCACGGGCGGGCGTGCTGCCGACACACGTACTCTCGCGCGGCTGGCCACTGACTCCGCTGTCCAGCACTCCAGTCCCCAGCTCCGCGAGCTAGCGTCTCGGCCTTTTTTTGAGGGGTGTTTGGCGGCGCCTGCGCACAGCGGCGCGCTGCAGGTGAGCGAGCGAGCGAACGGCCCACGTCGGTCGCGCTGCGAACCTCCCCCCGCTTTTTTTCGCTCTGATTTCGACGTCGCCGCGCGTTGCGCTTCGGTGCGGCCCTGCTGACGGGCGGGGCGGGCAGTGGCACAGTGAGATGAGTGGAGTCAAGGACTTTCCACGTGATGGAACTTCAATTACATGGCTGACCATGCCACTCAGCCGTGACGTGCGCGCTAGCCTGCCTCGCCTGCCCGTCGAACCGCCCACTTTCGCGAGTCGCAACCACTTTGTTGACGACGGGAGGTAGAAGTAGTAGTAGATACTTAGGTCATGCCGCGCCAGTCCAAATGTTCCACGATAGTTGGTACGGCGCGGTGCGAGTAGGCATTGTAAACAAGCACATGTTATGCCGTGGCGGAAAGCAGCGAGCGCGCAGGCATACGGATTTTATTCCGGCGGATTGGCGATCCAGAGCGAACTGGGACTGATGCGTCCGTCGTCGACGTTAGTTAGCATTTTTCAATCCACCTCCAGCCTCCAGATGCTTATTATTGAATAGAGCCGTGTGCTTCCCGGCTTCAAATGCTCCCGGAATTCAGCCACTTTTTTTTTAAGGGCAAGTCAGGATAGCTTTTATTCATTCGTAGCAGGAATTCGGCCACATTAGCTTAATTATGCTCTGCGGCGGAGCTGATGCGACTAGTGTGGTTCGGCGCAGTCCAGCATGGTGCATCACTGACGAAGAATTACTCGGCGAATTCCGGCACGTGCTTCAATTCTTAATTCTGGCAGCATCAATCTCAGGCTTCTCGGTTACGGAACGGAAAAGGCATCAGGTCAGAGCAATTTGGCAGTAGTAGCAGATAGAACAGCATCCGATATTGTTTCCTACCAAGTGTACTGGGTCAGTATAGTTTCGTATCTTTCATTTTGGCATCGCTTTGTAGGGTAGAAAACCACTAACGAGCGCACACAACATTGGGCAATGCAAGCGCATAATGAATTTCGCAGTAGGAAGAGCACGCTAGGTCAACAAATTGCATTCCAAGACGGCAAAACATTGTGTTGTACAGTACAACACTTTGCATCAGGTACCGAAGGATCAAAGGAGATAGCAGGCGCACAACATTTGGTACATCATTCGGTGTCAGCACAAAAACGGGAGAACTAATTACACTGGTAAGCCAATCAGAGGGTTCAACCTATCTAAATTTAACACAAAATCATGGGGAAAAAAGTTTCTGCTTGGCGGGGCCAATGGCCTAACTACACGCACACAGATGGACGCTGGGTGCAGTTCACTCAACACCCAATTTTACAGACCCGTCCTTTATAAGCTTCATGCTAAGGCTGTTGAATCTTCCTCTCGAATAGTGCCGGGATGCCTTTCTCCAATCTGTCCCGGTCTTCATCATTGCTACGAATTCATCGTAACTAATCTTGCCATCCTGCAGATGCACATAGGGAAGAAGATTTTTTTTTATTATTAGATATGAGCGTGCCAAATAATGATTGTAGTAGATCAGAGAATATCATGACCTTATCAGTGTCGACTTCTTGCAATATGTCATTCACCACTTCCATGCTATCAGCGCCTCCATCATCCACTAGAGCCTCTCGAAGCTCCTCAGGCTCAATAAAACCATTGCCATCCTTGTCAAAAAATAGGAAGGCCCGCCGAAGGTGCTCGTCATTTGCCATCCTTTGCAAATGAAGAGAGACAGCCAAAAATTCACCATAGTCTAGTGCTCCCCTGCCATTTGTATCCACCTGTATGCCAGCAGCTGATCAAAGATGTGCAGAGTATACAATTCAAAAGGTCACAAATTCAATATTCTACCCATGCTTTCATTAACTCTCCCCTGTCACATCATTAAGCTATATTAATACAGCCATCAAATTGATGAAAGTCATAGTTCCTTACATTGTACCACATGTCATCTCGATTCCATGAAAAAAAAAATAAAAGATGACATTGCTCAAGGAGATTTTGAACATCAATGAGAGTTGCATAACTTCTTTCAAATAAGAATGAGACCACAATGGTTCTGGAGGAAATGGCAGTTATTAGTTGCATTATCCCTTGTATCCCTATTTTATAGTATGGCTGCATAGAGATTTCTTTCCATTACTGGCATATGATATGAGTATGAGACACAAGGACATTTATCTCAGAAAACAATTGACTCGTGAAATTGTCCCAACAAGTCTGCAGCCTGCATCTCAACTGCTATCTTGGCACCTAATGCTCATTGCCTAGCCTTTGTCAGCTAGAAGGGACAACACAGCAATTAGTGAACTATTTCTCTCAAACACCAAAGGAAAGTGAAAGAGTAATGCACCCTGATCCTTACCAGTTATGGTACATCAAACAACAAATTGCCATCTAAGCAAATTGGAGGAAAGTGGGGAATCTGAGTGAACGAAACAGGATGATAGACCTCACTTGGGTATGTTCCAACAGGGGGGTGTTGATATCAAACGGTATACCAGTGGGCAGTTCCTACCAACTCCATTTTTAACTGACGATGATGTTGCTTAGCCCAAATTTTTGCTAATTTTGTCAACAATTTAAGAATGGAGGTAGTAACTTAAATATGCCTAACAAAGACACCACAAGTTGGCAAGCCCCTTCTGCCCTGTTCGAGGACAGGCAGGACATATGATTTATGCTTAATCACCTCAGAAGCATTTGCACGATGAGAAAATTGCGACAACCGATTTGATAGGTTTTTCCGTGTCGCTGCCTTCAGCTCTGTTGTTGTTCAATATATCATATCATTTTTATACGATCCCTACTGCAAGGTTGTCAAGACCCCGTGCTAACCACCCGTTATGTTTCTAAGAAAATCTTGAATTATTATCTAGCTAATTCTGGTGATGATTGAAGGGAGGTTCTTTGGAACACTTACAGCTTCAATGAGCATTTGCACTTCTGATTCTGCCAGATGAGAACCAAATTTTGCTATTCCGCTCTTTAGTTCTTCGTAAGATACAATCCCATCATTGTCAGTATCCATAGCCTTGAACATCTCCTTTATGTCCTCCACTTCCTCAGCGGACAAGTGATCAGCAATGACCTAGTCAAATACATCCAACAGCTCATTTCGGTCAAGAGTCGACTATTACGACAAAGATTAATAGACCATGGTGAAAATGTTAAGTGATCACGAAACGCACCCTAAGAGCTCTCCTTTTGAATCTATTCATTCTGGAAAACTGTTTGAGCCTTGACTTCACAATATCTCCAAGAGGAACATTTGGAGCCTTCTTAGCATTTTGAAGCCAAGGATGTTCTGTGATTTTTTCGAAAAAAAAAAACATCAAGATTCCTCAAAGAAAAAGATAACAGAGGGTAATAAGTTCTACCATAATAAGATGCCAGATTACTAAGATGTAAGAAATTCTGGTAAGAAAATGAAGGTATGTTTTATGCTTGAGAAGATACAATACGGGCTTCCATGGAACCAAGCTCTGAAATGGACCACCCTTTTCATGCAACCGTTTCTTTTACAGAGTTTTAGCACAGACGTTCAACAAAAAGTCCAAGCATAGTGCACAACATGACAGAATTATGCTACAAATGGTCTCAACAGCAAAAGACCAAAGAAAATTTAGCAGATTATAATCAAAGTTGTATTCTTCCTAGCAGGTAATTGAATGCAAACAGCTTTAAATTGTTCTATTTCAAAGTCAAACTGTAAATATTCAAATCAAGTGCTAACAATTGGTAACTAGTGAAGTAAATTTAGCATCTTCTAAGCACAGTTAGCTTTGCACCTCATTGTATTATAATAACTCTAGGGCACAAGTTGGCTAGAATCATTTTATTTCATATTTAAAGCGGTATATATTTCAAATCGAGTCCTGGCGAATAAATAGACAGTGATTGAAAGTAGGGTAGTTTGGTTCGGCTCCCATGTAAACCTTACCGATAATTACCAAGCCTACAAACTTTGGCTGCTATTTGGTCCACTCCGCAAGTTTTGCATACCCGAAACGGCTACAGTGCTAAACCGTAACAAGGGTGATTCCTGGTCGAGCATTTACTTCGCTCATGTTTTGGTTCAGGGGCGGAGCCACAAGGGGTGCTGCCCGTGCTACAGCACCCCCTTGGCTCTCAAAAGACCAGCCTGTGTTCCTTGAAAAATATGAAAAAAGATATGTATTGTAAATGATCCCATGAGATGTTCAATTAGTTTTACAAGGGGTCAGCACTCCCTGGAATCATGTCCTGGCTCAACCCTGTTTTGGTTGGACAGTCCCAGTGCATGTGCTGAGGGGGTAACATTCTATTGGCTGCGTGCAGTTTGAGAGCTTAGAATCAACAAGATTCAAGCAAGTTTTAAATTCATTTCCGTTTTATAATTTGTTTCCACCTTTGTATTTCTTGCATTTAAAATACAAAGTAAGATCCTATTTGACTGTATACTATTGGACCCCGCATGTAGTACTCAAAATCACATGAAGTTTTGGTATGACTGCAATCCAAACGCTATTTATCTCGCTGTATTTTGGCATTTCCCGCGAATTGTTAAGGGTACAAGTTAACAACACCATTGATTTAGGAATGTTTCGCCACCGACGTTTTGGCGTCACCAAGTTCTGGTAACGCTTCAGCAGGATGGAAACCAAACAGCCCCGCACTGATCACAGTAAATGGAAATGCACCACTAATATCGTAATGTTGGAAGGAATAGAAAAAGGATAAGAAAGTTGTGAAAGTTTTGTGAAGTGGTAATTAAGAACTGCTGAACTTGAAGTTTCAGGAAACATGAGGAAAGCAGGCAAGTAGCATATTAGGGCCTGCCTTCTTGGCACCAGATGTGACATACCAAGAACCTGCTTTGCAGTTAACCTGAGCTTTGGATCAGGCTCCAACATGCGACGAACTAAATCTTTAGCATTTTCTGAAACATTAGGCCAGGGTTCGCGCTTAAAATCAATATTTCCTCGAAGAATAGCTTGTGCCACCCCTTGTTCAGTCTCTGCATTATTTTTCCAGGTAAGAACTCCGAAGGAGAGTAAACATAATGTCAGATGGGTTCAATAAAGAAAAAAGGTAATTTACCAGCCCAGAATGGAGGAACTCCACATAATAAAATATACAAGATAACTCCCGCACTCCATATGTCAATTTCCGGTCCGTAGTTTCTCTTCAGTACTTCGGGGGCCATGTAATAGGGGCTTCCCACAATTTCTGAAAACTTTTCACCTACGAAATAGAACAACATGATTAGAAAAGGAAGAATAAAACTAGAGTTTGCTTGTATAGTTGGCATGCCTTTCCTGCGATTGTTGCTAACCAACAACATTTTTATTAGCAACACCACAACGGGCGACAATGCCACTATTGATGAGTCTTAAATGCAGTCTTTTATCTCCTTTCCAAGAAATTAGGAAAGACTTTCTCTTGACAATTAGGTATTAAGAAAATCCATAATCAATGTTAAAATGAAGAGATTTCCTTGAGTTTCATAAAGTACTTCACGTTTTAATGCCAAAATATGAGAATTTTCACAAAAACAAAAGGAACATTGGCAGAATTTCTGTTAAGCCTCTTTTGTGTGGAATTCCAGATTTCCAGTAGCTAGAAGTTACACAACAACACAAATATTCAGTAATCTTTAGAGGAAACAAAGAATTGGTGCCTCCTGATATCATATAGCAAGCCAAGAATTAAAAGTCTAAATGTATGAGAAACAATGATGGCTGGGCTTGTTAAGAACCAAACATAGTGAATATATTCGATGCAGTTCTGCCATTAAATTAAGCTCCAGACATGTTCTTGGTATTTCGTAAAATAGAAGGCTACACTAAAGGAACTATTAAAGTACGAACTAAAGGTTATAGCCTATGAACAAGTGAGGCATTCTTTGAATGTTTCCGAATTGCAGATAGCCACCACAGCTACATTTTCAGTGAATTAACTACATTTTAGCACCTAATACATACAAAGAACAAATCCTGTAATAGCAACCGGTCAACAGATGGCCATAAACTTTGTAAAGAAATTAATTCAACCATGTGGAAATGCGGCACTTTCTCAAACAATCTTTACCAGAAAGCACACTATAGTTAAATTAGAGTATACAACACAGCTATTCAGAAAAGGCAAAATGGTTGTAAAGCCACTCAAAGATTGTAGTAAGCAATACTTTCCCTTCAAAATATAGTGGTAAGCAATACTTTCCCTTCTAAACCACTATGTCCCTTGCTCTTGCTATTGTAGCCATGTTTCTCCTTCTAAACAGGAGCCACATGAGAAATACCAAATATAGCCCACATATGTTAGCCGACCCTTGAAGAAGACCGTCGAAATTCCCCCAAAACAGTGTGTTTTACATGCACTATACATCCACAACGACAATAGCATATAGAAATTCGCAGTTAAATCCCCCGAATACAAAAGAATATCACAAGAATATATTTTTCTTGAAACAAGAACAGATGCAACTTAATGCTCCCACTATTCTTCCCGACACGGCCATTGGATTCACTGCTAGATTGCACAGGATTCAGTAACAGGTTGGAAAGCAGTAGAATCGCAGGGGAGAATTGCAAGAGGTAAGAAGTACTATGATCGAGGGATGGTGGAGCAATAAACAGGCTATTTGGGTTGAGGATGTATAGCACCCGTCGCTCATTGGTCTGGCATGCAAACTGGATCAGGTCGTCCATTGTTTTTTAAGGAATGAGTTGATTCCTAGCAACTGGCTTGCAAAAGTACTGGGTGGGACGACTTGGCGACCGAAGACAGTCTCCCACCACAAACCAAACACCAAAGCATCAGGTCAGATGATCCTGGATGGTGCCATGACTCAAGCTAAACAAGGCGATAGATCGTTATGTGCTGCAGGGGATTGGAGCTACAATTATTGTGATTCAAGCTTTGGCCCTATTGGGGAGAAATGATAATTAATATAGAAATGAGCAACTCCCTGAAAGAGAAGGCACACAAGGGTAGCCAAAATTACAAGTTATAAGTGCAGCTAGCTAAAAAAAATGGTTTGGGTGGTGTCAGTGTACCGATTTCTTTGTACGGTGCCAAGTTTTAGAGCGACCGATCACTTCTAGTCGCCAAGCCACAGATCAGCCGATTATATCAACTATGTTGCATAACTACAGTGGTGATCTTTCGGAGGCATACAACCAACTTTTCCTTCAAATAATGTGTGCATTGTGAGTAATGAATAGTCTAAGGGCTGATGTACTCAAGTAAGTTATGTCGTTTAAGAATACAAACAAATTGTAAAATCTGAAAGCTTTCACCCTATTTTGTTCAGGAAACAAACTTTTACAAATCAAACATGGAAAATAGCAATGGACTATCCTTAATGAAGAAAAAAAAACTAAAAACTAAAATATATGGGAGTTCTTCAGATGAGAAGAACCTGTACATCGATCAGAAGTACATTAGCGGAGAAGAGTTCAACCACGACAATCATGGTGGAGATTAATTCTACTCACTTAACAATTTAGATCTGGACTAGTAAATGCACGTGATAAGTTGATGATCAAATCAATTACCTAGCAATTACAGCTGTATATGGGAAATATACCAAAATTAAATACTGCTAACACACTATGAATTATTCGTAGTAGAAAAGGTAAAAACACATTGCAGGCTCCAACGATTTCAGTTTTATATGGTTACTCCCCATTCAAACCAACTGAGCACCTACGTATCATGTATCGAAGAAATTAATGTACTGACAGCACTGCACGTGAATAACACAATTCAGTAACAACTAAAGGACTACCAAATGTTCTTCGTAATCCAAAAAGTGGACCACACTACAACCATCATAGAACGTTATAACCTATGCCTACAGTACCACTGAACCCACAGCAAAGTCTTTGTTATTCAACGGATCAAGTATGGAGATTGGTTGAATGGAAGAAAGGGTAACACTGAACTTCTGTCAAAGATCATTAGTTCCATCAGCATATACTTCAATTTGACCAGTCCCAAGTCTTGCCTTCGAAAAAAACTTTCGATAGAAACAGTTGCATTGACTGCTGTTGCTGTAATCCTAATTCCTAATGAAGGAACCGCCAAACTGTTATGATTACACAGCTAGTTAACCACATTTTCCCCAAATTGCAGCAGCGCAACTAAATTTGGATGCACCAGAGTCCATGACCATTTCCCCTGGAATAGTCCCCACTAAAACCAAAATTCTGGAAGTGCACACGAAGATTCTCCTAAATCGGGAAAGGATCTCTGTTGGAGTTACTCACCGGGCTTGAAGAAGATGGAAAGGCCGAAGTCGATAGCCTTGAGCGGCGAGTTCTCCTTCTTGTTTGCGAAGAGGAAGTTCTCGGGCTTGAGGTCGCGGTGGATCACGCCGTGGCGGTGGCAGAGCTGCACGACCTCGACGATGGTGCGGGTGACGTTGGCGGCTGCCCGCTCCGTGTAGTGCCCCCTCGCGACGATGCGGTCGAAGAGCTCGCCGCCCTCGCAGAGCTCCATGACGAGGTGCACGGCGCCCTCGTCCTCGCAGGCCTCGCGCAGGGAGACGATGCTGGGGCTCTTGGGTAGGTGGCGCATGATGGCGACCTCCCGGCGCACGTCCTCGATGTCGACGGCCGTCCGCAGCTTGCGCTTGGAGATGGACTTGCAGGCGAGCAGCTCCTTGGTGTCCCGATCCATGCACAGGTACGTGACCCCGAACTCCCCGCGGCCGAGCTCCCTGTCCAGGGCGTACTTCTCGTCGATCCCCACCACCTCGCGCCCCTCCTCGCCCAGCACCGTGAGCCGCTTCTGCGCCCCGCCGGCGCCGCCTCCCCCGGCTGCGCCGTTCCGCGGCTGGTGCGGCTTCTTCTTCGCGTTGGATGCGGGGAAGTGCGAGGAGCTGACGTCCTCCCGCGCGACGGCCGCCGGCGAGCGGCAGCAGTTGCCCATGGCCGCGAAAGATCAAGTGGCGGGAGGCTAGGGTTTGCGCGGCATTGGGCGCTAGGGGTGGTGGGGGAGAGGAGGAAGGAAGGGAGGATGCAGCCTGCGGGGAGAAGAGGGCGAGGGGCCGAGGGGAGTAGAGAGACGGGAGAGCAGTAACTGTGCTTGGGATAAGCTGGGTACCGGGCCCTGGGGACGCGTAGCTGGCGGCAGCTTTCAGGCCGAGGAGGACGAGGCGGGGAGGGCGGTGGGAACATTCCCACGTGGCACCTATGCGTGTCCGTGATAGGTCACTGCCCGGTGGGTCACCTCTGTACGGGACGGATTTCTGTGTGCGTTTTTGGGTTTTGCAGGGAGCGTTTCAGTGCGGGGAGTAGTAGAGTGTTTGACTGAGCTCGGCGCTTTACGTTGTGGCGACAGAAAAGATGGAAATGGTGCCTCGTATAGTATTTGTTTTAATATTCGTCACTCCCTCTTTCACGTAAAAATTCTCAACTTTAACCAATAATATATGTAAGAAAATTAAATAAATACGAAATACATGTTATGGTAGATTGTTTAATTATGAATATAGCAACGTAATTTTTGTATTGCTAACCTTAACGATATTTGTATTGTTAAGTCAAATTTGAGCTTATTTAACTTTGATTGAATGCATAAACAATTATATCACTGGACGGAGGAAGTAGTAATCTTTTAAAGGACGGAAACTGTAAAGGAGCTTGGCGGATGAAGCACGATTTGCTTGAAAGTCGTTGCAGTAAGCCAACCCCCAACACTAATATGCCAACTTCGTCCCAAGAGGGGAGGGGGGGGGGGGGTGCATATCCCCCTTGTGTGTGTGAGACTCCGCTCTTTTCTTTGGGGTGGCTTCAAATGATGTGGCAGAAATAAGGACATGATGAGGTGTAAAGAAGTTTAGCTAACATCCGAGTGTTTTTTTTTATGCTGCGAGCAAGGAGAATTGCTATGATGGATCGCTCGATAGATTAAAAAATATCCTGCCTAATTATCCAATTACTCCTCCATCTCAAAAGAAAAAACATTCTTAGGTTTGGTCAAAGTCAAGCTTTTCAACTTTGACTATCAACAATATAAAAATCCGAGTGTTTGAAAATGTATAAGTAATGTTGTTTGATCCACCACGAAACCAATTGTCATAATATACAAGTATTCATATCTGAAGTAATTTATTTTAAAAAAATATTAATAGTCAAAATTGAAAAAGGATTGATTTTGATCAAACTAAGAAAAAACTTATTTTTCGAGACAGATGGAGTACCTATTTGGTTGGATGGGGAAAGTTATGTTTGAACCACGTTCAAAATGAGTCTGGCTCTTATGTCCTGAGTACTATTTAAATGTAAGGTGGACCGAAGTATTACTCATGCCGCCATCCTTGTCACGAATTGTCCAAAATCATGTATTAGCAGCACCTAACCATGAAAGAAGACGCCTTGCGATTCTATTTCCTCTTATCTACCGCTTGACAAACGCGGTGGAAAGACAACTAATTTACGCTAACTATCCACGCGATTGCCTCAAAAGCATTTGTTGTAATGTGATAACCTCAACGAATCCGTCGACTTTATTTTTTGGAGGCAGGATCCATCGACTTTTTCCCATCTACCATTAGAAGCTTCTTTGTGCTCCTAATTTATACAGCGGCCTTGCTCCAAAATTCAACACGGTTGGACTCGGCTCGGCACCCATGATTCACGTCGTCATTTTATCACAATAAAAGAGCAGAGCCGCCTTACCAAAAGAAAAGAAAATCAGAGAGCTGTGGAGAGACCGTAGTAGTTTATGTGCTTGGTCACATGCAGAAAGGTCACATGCAGAAACCAGATACTCTCAGCCGCGGGGGAGATAAGTTCGAAATACCACCGTACAGGGACAGTGCAAAGCTCCGACGTACTGGAGCCTGGCTCCCGACGCCAGGGGCGCGACAAGGACTGCTCGAAGAAAGCACGGCGCGCTTCGATATCAACCGTGGAACACGACGCCTGATCGAAACTCCCCGGTAACGAGAGCGCTGCACGGCGAGATCCTCAAAAGCAGCGGCGAGACATCGCCGTCGGCTGCAGGTAAATTCAAAAGCAAAATGAGCAGCAGCAGCCAGATTCCGCGCCCATGTCACGGCCGCTGCTCGAAGTATGAACACGGCAGGAGAGGGCTCCGCAGGTGTTACGGCAGCAGCTGTCACATCAGCATCGACGAGAAGTCAAGACGCCAGGGTATGCTTGCTGCTGTCTTGTCTCAAGTCTCAACTCTCAGCGAGTGTTACAGTACAGGGGCATGACTGGAAAGGAGCGGAGCGAGGTGATCCGTTCGGCAGGTAGCCACCGAACGAGAAACCGAAACCAACCAACCACAACCCACTCGTAGCGCTCGCCTCGCTATGGAAACAGATCTCGGCGAGAGGAATATGGTCTCCGCTCGAAATCGCGAGACGAATCAAATGAGGGTAATTAAGACGTGATTAGACAATGGTTACTGTAGCATCACTGTAGCAAAACATAGATTAATTAGGCTCATTAGATTCGTCTCGTGATTTAGAGGGGGGTCGTGACATAAGTTTTGTCATTAAATTAATAAAAATATATTTAAATAGTAAGATTTTCTTTGATGTGACGGGTGTTAAAGTTTAGAGGGGGTGCGCCGAACGCCCCCTCTACCAACCTTTGCCTAAAAGCAGCCAGCAGGCTACTACCTCTGCTGCTGCCGCTGGCTGGGGGCTCCACTTTGTGCCGGCCCCTTTTTCTTTGGATGCCATCATGCATGCAGATGCAGCGCTGCTCACTTCAGTGATACTCTCACTTCAGTGATATCCTTTCCTTCCGAGGATATCCCTTCTACCAAGGCCTCTCCTCCCGATCATTATTCCTGCCCAGACACAGATCTTCAGGCCTGCTGCAGCGGCCGTTGCAACTGAGGTAGCGTTTGGATGCAAATAATAGGGCTATTATGCACTGTAGCTTGTCACATTAATACTTTCGGCACGATTTATGTGTACTAAACAAAGTCAAATCACAAAACTAAGTCCAGGACCCCCCCTCTATTTCGCGAGACGAACGCAATGAGGGTAATTAAGCCGCGATTAGACGATGGTTACTGTAGCATCACTGTGTCAAAACATTGATTAATTAGGCTCGTTAGATTCGTCTCGAAAAATAACGCCCGTCTGCAGAAAGGTTTTGCAATTAAATTTTATTTAGTACCCCTAAATAGTAAGATTCTTTTTACTTTAGAGGGTAGAACTTTAGAGGGCTCTTTAGAGCCCTCATCCCAACGCTACCTGAACTTATCGAGGAAAACTTCTCCGAGAAGTTCTGAACAGAGGAGGAACATCAGGATATACGTTACGTACAGTGACAGAGTTCCGTGTCTAGTTTGGCGCTGAAGCTTGAAAAGGGCTCATTAGCTCATAGGAAGCTTGCAGTGGCCGGCCGCCTGATCACATGAACCGGTCGCTTGTCCACGGGAACGAGCCGGCCATGTGCGTAATAAAACGTAACACTGTTCCCGCCGGGAGAGTGCGTCATCGTCGTGATGCAGTACAGAGGCTATTCCTCGCGCGAAGCAAAACGGTGGGCCGCGCTGCCATTTAAGCAAGCGGCAGCGATGGAAAATGATTGGGTTGGTGCCCGGCGCGCGCCGGCCGTGCCGTCGGAACGGTAAAGCGAACGCTGCTCTCTCAGTGACGAGTTGCTCTCTTTCCTCTGTTGCTGATCGCGCGGTGGTACGAAATGGCCGTTGCCGCGCGAGGTGATTCTGTGGGAACGGGGCAACAGGTGGCCCATCTGAACGTACGCTGGTCGCGTTGGGCCATCGTGTCGCTGGTTGATGTGATGTATCGGTGCTTAGAACGAGTTTCACTGTGACGCCAGTTCAGCTCCCTGTATCAGTGTTTCGGCAAAGGGTAAGCCGTCTTGCACCATAAATTGAATAGTTTCCTCGTATTGGGCTACACGCTTGCTGAAATACTGCTAGAGTCCTACAGCGACCTCTTGTGTTCAGTATGAGTTCATCTCGGTGCAAAGTGCGCATCCGCATATTTATCTCCTGCTGGTCGTGTTCGCTGAGTGCAGGAAATGAGGAAAAAAGAGAGTGACAAGCATGTTCGCTGGGCCAAGGCAGCTTTGGCATGTTGGGCCTTAGCGTATCGGCCGTGAATGCCTTCCCGTACCAGGCCTCCTGTGCCAGCCCCTGGGCTGCGGCCCAGCGGGTGAACATTCCTAGCTTCGTGTGGTCGTCGATTCTTCGTCGTCGAGTCGAGTCTACTCTCCTCTTTCGCCGCTTCTCCACACGAAGCGGAGCCGAGGAGAGCGCGGAGCAGCGCCGGCGCCATGGACCGCGTCCAGCTCGTGCTCCTGGGCCTCCCCATCCTCCTCTTCTGCTCCGACGTGGTCACCCTCTTTTCGCCGCAGCCGCCGTCGGCTCCCAAGCCCAACCACCAGCAGCCCCCGGCCTCCGACCCCTCCGCCGACGACGCATCCGTGCAGGTGGTTACTCTGCCTTATCCTTGTCTACTGCCTGCTTGATGTCCGATCTAATTCAGAATGAGACGAATCATGTGCTTTGTTCCGGCTTTCTGTACTGTAGGAGGCGCGTGTGGATGGACCTGGCTCCGGCACCACCGTCGAATTGAAGTTTTGCGCCTCCTGCTCGTACAGGTAATATCATTTGCATCTTGAATCTTGATTCTGTTAGTTTTGTGGCTTACTCTGGAATTTGAGGAATCCATGGTGCTAGTACTGTTTGTGTTCATGAATGGGAGATCACATCCAAGAGATTTCGGTAGATTTACTTAGCCGAAGGTCGTAAAATTACAGATGCATGGTTAAGACCGTTGACCATGCCGAAACCTGAATTTTCAACACTGCTGGCCGGCTTTGTTACCACACCCCCAATTTTAGTTGCTTCTGAGATTCTATTTTGGTACAGTAGCCATAAGCTAGCGCCTGCCATATGATAACTAAGCTTTATGTTTTTTTTTTGTGTGGATATGCTATTAGCTCTGATCTAGAATGTATCATTATCATAATAAGATGAACTTGGAGTGGTCTACACTCATCGGGCTTAAGGGATGCGTAGAATGTCTCAGAGGACAAAGCTGACATATGAAATTCTGTCATGGATCCTAATCCTGTCTTACTGTTGTCTGTCTTCTTTGAAGACAATCTAACAGTGCTTGATTTCTGTCCCCTAATAACAGTGCTTGATTTCTGTCCCCTAATAAAGTCCACGTATTGCAAGTATTGAGTTTCAGCCATCATTTATTTGAGATGTCTCTAGGAACCCACACAACATGGGTTATCCTCTTGGGAATGGAATGCTTTGTTATGAATTTATTTTATAAGTTGGACTGATAATTTGAGGCCAAATTTTGCAGGGGGAATGCAATGACCATGAAACGAATGCTTGAAACCTCATTTCCTGGGATTCATGTTATCTTGGAAAACTACCCTCCACCCTTCCCCAAGCGTGCGCTCAGCAAAGCTGTACCTATTCTTCAAGTTGGAGCCATGGCAACATTAATGGCTGGTGATCAGATTTTCCCTAGATTTGGAATGGTTCCACCTCCATGGTACTACTCATTACGTGCCAACAGATTTGGAACTATGGCATCAATTTGGCTGTTTGGCAATTTTGCTCAGTCATTTCTACAAAGTTCTGGTGCCTTTGAAGTTTATTGCAATGGGCATCTGGTATGTTCCCTATGAATACATCGATTTTTCTGCAATGCTACTCAGTAGTACTTCCCCCATTTTTGGCATAAGATGAGATTTTCTCGAAATTTTTTTCTCGCCAACCATTCGCTGGGCACCAAAGCTTTCTGACGTTTATGCTTTTGCTTTGATGAGTTGTTTGTATTTCCTCTTGATGAAAGAAGTAAGTAATGTTTCGGATCTTTCAATCTTAAAGCAAAACTTAAACTAGACTTTGTTCCTGGAACCCTGACTTAAAATGCAGAGGTCACACCACATTGTTACATAATGTCCATATTTTATATTGTGGACAATATCTGTCAGCAGCAAAACCTCGAAACAAGAAAGTACGTCTATAAGATATCTGGGAAACAACTAGTTTTTTAGTGTGCACATTTATTTATTTATTTATTTATTTATTCTTGGTGGAGGCAGACAACTAATCTGTTGGTAGGAGTTTTACTATTCAATCACTGTTACATGTGATTACTTTTTGCAATACTATATTGACATAATCGAACAGTGGGATTATAATTTGTATTGCTTATATCACAAACCATGGAGTACAGTAAGTTGTCTACTAGTCAGTAACACCAGTCTACAGATTGCATATGCTGAGTCATTTGTGTGTTTCTTACATATGATGTACAATCATTGGTGTCTGTGAAAAAAAGAGGAATCAAACCGCAACTTTACTCGGGATACATAAATTACGTATGCTTATCATGAAGAATGTGCGATCATAAGTTTTCCCAATCTTTTTTGGATCCAAAGATGATTTTGTCCTGCGTTCGATATGAACAATTCATGCTAATGCTAAATATGATGTGCAATTATGATTATTCTCTTCAATATGGAACTATAAGAGCGTCCCCAATGGGGCAGCTAAGAGTTAGCAAATATAGTATTTTATACCAAAAAGTGAGGAGAGAGAGTGTTGCTGGATGTGTTGGTCGCTTGTAACTAACTCTTTCTCTTCTTAATGAAAAACGTGCTCAGCATGTTCTCCAAAAAAAAAAGGAGAGAGAGTGTTGCTAGCTCTTGTTCAAGAGTTAACTCTTAGCATAAATGAGTCACTGTCACGTGGCTCCCACACAAGAAGATTTCCTCTAAGAGTTAGCAGCTACCTCTAGCCATTGGGGACACTCTAATCTTACTCAGATTCACTTATTGTATTTAAGTGTTTCTAATCTGTCCTCTTTCGAAGCTCATAGTTTTGTGGACCTGTCGTGCTAACAAATTTATGTCCACTTTTCAGGTTTTCTCAAAATTGTCTGAACAGAGGTTTCCTAGTGAGCTTGAGCTACAGGAACTCATTGGCAACAGGCTACCAGACTCCAAATTTGTTGAAAATCAGGACTCTCAATTTGGTGAAACTCTGGACTCTCAATCTGTGGAAAATCTTGACTCCCAAACTGGGGAAAATCTGGAGTTCCAATTCGAGGAAAATCTGGAAAAAGTCTCGTCTTAGATAATGATGATGATATCAACAGACCCTATCATCACACACTTTGTTACTAAACAGACATAATTTATTGAAAGTATCAAGACTTGTTGTCAAAACACAATGTCAGAGTTCTAGACATTCCTCCCTTTGTACATAATGTTTTACCAAGGCGGTGTAATAATAAAATTAATGTTATGTTAGTTAAAAAATATCACATATTGCAATAGCTCACTCAAAGAGGAAAAACGTCTTCTTGGCTCTCTGCAGAATGTCAACTCATATTTTCTGGAAGTGCCGGTATATAAGCTCGGTTCAGTTTACCGGATTCCTAGCAACAACATAAAATAAGTCACTTATCATGAAGTGAACTCTAACTGGCCCACTGAAGACTGAAGTAACACACAGCTGGATAAGAATTCGATATCTCTATACATTTACTGGATTGTCCAATGAAGTAATGATGTACTGTATGTAGCAGAGTCACTTCTTTCAAACCCTCAGATACATATGAAGGTGGAAAGGAAGCAGATGCTCTTTGTTCTTACTCGTCTGGTCCACCATCCTCTTTTTTTTGCTCTTCTTTTGCTGCTTCCTTCTCTTCTCCTGCTCTTTCCTCGCAGCCTTATTGTCGTCTTCATTGATGATTACCACTGTGATCAGTTGCTCCATGTTACAGGTGCACAAGGCGATACTGGCAGACATGTTTGAAGTTGTGTTATCTCAAGTTCGCTGATTATGATGTATATATATTGACATGACAGGATAAGGATGGTGGTCAGGGGATATTCTCCGTACTCGTCAACCAACACCGTACGGCACGGCAGAATCAGCTGTTTGTTTTTTGGACGCTCGTTTTTGGTTGCTTCTGCGCGGCGTACCAAGATAATTTCTTATGCCCCCTTCAGATTCATGTGCAGGTCAATTCACTCAAATGAAAACAACACAATTATACATTTCATTTGCCTTAGTTAATCTTCGGAGAGGGTACAACTCGAACGCACACACAAACTCACACCCCAACACACTCACACCACACGCACGCACACGCGTGCACGTCCGAGGCACACGCCTAATCTAGAGATTGGAAGGGTCTAAAACCCTTCAGTGTGCGGGCACGCACATTCCTACTGAACGCGCACGCGTGTGCATACCCATTCCATCCAGACCAAAGCCTGGGGAAATTGGGGAAAGTCCCCGGTGAGGACGGGGAGTCGAACTCCCGTCGCAAGGCTGCCACCCGCAAGCCTCACCACTGCGCTACGCGCACGTCCTCGCCTTAGTTAATCTTCATTTGATATGCAAATGCAAGTACGGTGATGTGACTTGGTTTCTTGAATAGCAAGTTCATCAGCTGCGTAGCCTGCATTGACAAGGCACCGAGGTTCCCGAAGATCCGTACGACGGCTGGCCGGCCGGCTATCGGTTGCCGAAGAACGGTACGTGCACCGCCCTCGCGCGTTTCTCTGCCCGCCTCCAAGGGGCTATGGCGTCCGCTGCATCTGCTGTCAACTCAACCACCACGAGTTTGTCATGACCTCACTCAACCGTCGCACAAGGACGGCGGCCGTCACGGTCCCATACGTGCACGTCTTAGCTCTGCTTATGCGAGGACAAATCATGCGTTACATATTGGGACCCCTCTCGAACGGAACGACTTTTCAGCGGTAGGAACCACGAATTTGTGCTATGTGCAGTAGTACGTATTAGCCGCCAAATAAATGTACACGGTAGGCTGTCTCTTTCGGTGCTTTGATCGCACTCGTCAATCTCCTTCAAAGAAGTTTCATTTTTGGAGAAGGAATGATTTGCTAATACAAGAGTTGCTCTGGTCACAATTTCTTTTGGACAAGACAATCTCTAAACAGGTAGGAGTAAATATGACCACTATCATAGCGGGTGTTCGGCGCACGGGGTCTAAACTTTAGAGGGTTTTTCCAACGAATATTGTGATTACAAATAAAGTTTATTTACAAAACTAATTTCAGGACTCCGCTCGAAATCGCGAGACGAATCTAATGAGGGTAATTAAGGCGTGATTAGACGATGATTACTGTAGCATCACTGTAGCAAAACATAGATTAATTAGGCTCATTAGATTCGTCTCGTGATTTAGAGAGGGAGTCGTGACATAGGTTTTGTCATTAAATTAATAAAAATATGTTTAAATAGTAAGATTCTCTTTGATGTGACGGGTGTTAAAGTTTAGAGGGGGTGCGCCGAACGCCCCCATAATCTGTCTTCCGGTTTTAAGTACTTAACGTAAGGACAATAGTCTTTAATTGAACCAACCAGACTGCTGTAGCACTAAGTATTCAAAAACTTCTGTCAGATTCACCTATTTAAATTTCAACTGCTCAGGCTCAGCTGATAAGATTTTAGAACCGACAGTACAATGACACGAGCACATTGTTTAAACGTGACAACAGAGGCATCGTCCAAACCAAGTGAGCCGATCACGTTGGTATATTCCAATGATCGAGGGATGCACTGCTAATACATGCGCTAAACTTTTCAAAATTCTACTCGCCTCACTGTTTGGATGCTGCATTTCTTCTACCACCACGCCGTTTGACTCTGCAGCGCGGCGCCGTTCGGCTCTGCGCCTCTGCCCATCATCCATCATTCCATCAACTTCAACGCCAAGGGCGTCGTCGTCACTCGCCAGCGCGACACGCGGGCGAGATGCTCAGTCTCGGAACCCATATCTCGCCGCTGCTCCACTCGCAACCCCACGCTCCCGCTCCGATCCTTCGCTCGCGACCCCTCGCCCCCTCCCCCACCGCAGCCTCCTGCTCCTACGCGCCTCGCTCCCTCTGCTTCCGTCAACGCCACCGTTTCGTTGCCGACCGGAGCCGGAGAACCACCATGGCCGCGATGATCTCGCCGGAGGGTGGCGGCGGCCTGGTCCACGACCTCGTGTCCGCGGCGGTCACCGCGGGCATCGCGCTCGCCCTCCTCCGATTCTTCGAGGAGCTCGCCAGGCGGGGCGTCTGCGAGCAGGTCAGTGCCCTTCGCTGCCCACCTGCTCGGAAATCCGAATGTTTAACCCCACCATTACGCTTGACGGTGGCCGTGTGTCGTCGCCGATTTAGCTTGTGTACCTGCACTAGCGTCACTGCGTCAGAATCATATGTGACTAGCATCGAAAACCACTGTTTGGACTGCTTAGATGAACTAATCATGACTAGAACAGAAGACTTTGTTATGTTGTTATCGAAATTGCACTTATGTTGTTAGTGAAGTTACACATGACAGGAGCTCTACACTGCGATATGTGCCATTAAGAGGTATCTGTTGCATTGTTGCCGAGAGAAATGATGCTTTGGGTACAGTTGAATGATGAACCAGTGGCCAACTCTTATACAAATAGGCATTGGTAAATTGAATTTGCAAAGTGACAGGTTCTACTTTAGGCTTTAATGTCTGACACTCTAGGCATTGTCAATTACAAAAACGAAACTGGAAATAATGGGCTATGGTGCTAACCATGCTCAACTAAGCTAATTGTAGATGGATTACTGTCAACTACTAAGCTCACATATGCTTCTTCCCTTTTTAATTGGTTTCGTTTTGTGGATTTGGTGTGCACTGATCAGTGCTTTTGTTGAATCCTGAAGTAGTTAGATATGTTTAGGAGCATAGAGTTTGAGCCGCATTTAGTGCTTTGATGTACTGAATTTTCTTGCCCAAATATGGGCCAGTGTTAAGCGATTCTATTCTTTACTTGTTATTTGGGAATAAGGGATGTTTTGGTCTTCCCTTATTTTTAAGCTTTTGTAAATCTGATGTACGAATGAAAACATTTCTGCTGTTTCAAGTTTTGACTGATTCACAGAAAATTACCATACGAGACAACTATATTTTTCTATTTTTCATCTTGAGGAAGTATGGGCTTAGTGAATTACATGTGCAAATGACCACAGCAATTGTCGGTGTTTTAATCGAAAATTATACGGCTGCCTTGAACAAACAGTATTTTAGGTCAAGCAGAACTCTTGTGTATATTTTTGTCGGATATTGTTTAGTAACAAACCATAACAATCATTGAGATTTTAATGACTTAAATTACAGGCTTACCTTAAAACAAATGTCCAACGAAACCCACAACTCCATTTCCTGAACTAGTGTGCATTTGGCAACGATGTATATTGAAACATGTAACAAACTATGAACGAATGCATAATCTTATTGGAATAGTCAACTTCAGATATACACTTTTCTTTTTTAAGACATAACGAAGGGACCAATCCCCTCCTAACATGAGCATGTGGGTTCAAGCCATTGACTGATGTACTTCCTTTACCTGCAGAAACTCAACAGGAAACTTGTGCACATAACAGTTGGGATGGTGTTCTTGCTTTTCTGGCCTCTTTTTAGGTAAAAAGTTAGAAAGACTCTAGTCTACGTAAAACATCACCTTGATGTTAAAATAGTAAAATACTGATACTTTATACAGCTCGGGAACATATGCTCCTTTACTTGCTGCATTAGCTCCAGGGGTTAATATTATAAGGATGCTTCTACTGGGATTGGGAATAATGAAAAATGAAGCTATGGTCAAATCAATGAGCCGTTCAGGAGATCGCAGGTTGTGCACTTACAAATTCAAATATTTTATATTTCCCTTCTCTTATTTTGCCACTTCGGGTACTGATCCTTTTGTGACTGCATTTTTTTGAACACAGGGAACTTCTGAAGGGCCCACTGTATTACGCTGTTACTATAACTTTTGCCACTTCTGTGTTATGGAGAACCTCGCCTGTCGCAATAGCACTTATTTGCAACTTATGTGCTGGGGATGGTATGTTCATATATCTGCAGCTGGCTGTATGTATCCTAGAAAAATCTATCGCAGCATCTTGTCAGTTCTTTTACGAAGTGATTGGAGCTTTATGATACTATTATGCTCCTTGTTTCCTTGGCTGAATAAAAAAAATCACTCTATTTGTGCATATTCCATTTTGTTCCATGCTCTAAACTTGAGAATTCATTCATTTGTCCCTTTTACTGATGATGTTTTATGCACTTCCAGGTATAGCAGATCTAGTGGGGAGACGTCTAGGTAAAGAAAAGCTTCCATACAACCCCAACAAATCATACGCAGGAAGCATAGCAATGGCGATGGCTGGGTTTCTGGCATCCATTGGGTAATTTCTGACCTGTCTCTGAAATTCTCCTTGCATCTGTTTTATTTTGAATAATGTAGTCTCTTATTATTCAGGTACATGCATTACTTCCATACTTTTGGTTTTATGGAGGAAACCTGGCACATGGCTTTGGGTTTCCTTGTGGTCTCTGTAGCTGCAACACTAGTCGAGTCACACCCCATCAGTTCAGAGCTGGATGACAATTTGACTGTACCTTTAACATCCATTATAATTGGTACCCTCGTCTTCTGATGTTTTATCCTCAAAGGGACGGATGGAATGCTTTTTTTTCATCATCAACAAGTATGAGAATTTGTACCAAGAGTATGGCGAATATGTCCACTACTGCTGTTTGTCAACTAACATTACATATATGCTACTACCTCTGGTCACAAATACTTGTCTTTTCGAGCATAGATGTAGGCAAACTTCTGAATCTTTTGACCATATACAGTGCATGATTCTTCGTCATGTTAGAGACATGTAAACCTGGTAACTTTCTGTAACAGGCAGTCTTTCCACAAAAATTCCTTGAGGTTTTCCTTCTTTCTAGCCCGTCACATTATTTAAAACCATTATGGTACATAGTAATAGAAGCGATTATTGCTTTGTTCTACAGAAGGTGTCCTTTTACATCATTGATGTAAAGCAATCATCAAACCTTAAAGTGATGCACTGGATCTGTTCAACTATCATCAGTTTCCCAGATCGAGAATGCCAGGGCCTTGTCATCCTCAAGTGACAAGGCTCGTTCTATTGCAAGATATCAGAGACTCGAATCAGTTGCCTTGTTCTGATAAGTGAAACTTGTGAACAAGTTTATCTCAACTTGGTAGGATGAAAAATCTGAATGCTACACAGGAGGTAGACATGCTCCCAGCATTTCAGTAACCTGGCTAGTATCGAGCAAACCTCATCACTTCTTATGAACTCCCTATTGGCTTGTTGGGATTTAACATTTGCATATTTCTGTTGGATTGAGGATCAAATCATTACCCTGTTAAGTAACACGTTCTTTGGACTTCACACACAGCATGCACTTGTGTGCCAAACAATTCGCATAATCCAAGTTGTGGTTTACAAAAAATAGAGTGATGATATGCAAGCAAACTACTACTACAATATTTGTTGAGATCCAGTAGCCATATGTTCATGCTTACCCTTACACTGCCTCCAATGCGTTGCGATAAAAGAGAATGGTTCCCATTTCGAGGTTCTTTGACCTGGGAATATACTGAACATTCCAATTGCATATCCCATTGGGTACAATCCTCAGACACCTGATTCCAGCTGCATGTCCCCGGATTACCTCCTCAGAGCTGAAGGTAAAGCTTCACTCCAGGTCACTACATGATGGCAAATGTCTTAAGAGCATCTCCAAGAGATTACTAAAAAATAGCCTCATAAACTTGTTTTTAGGAGTAACCAAAAAATTATACGGGGCAATTTTTCTTTCCTCCTCCGACAGTTCCTCCCTAAAAGTGGATCAAAACACTTTTGATTGGGCCACGTCAGCATTTGGGGCCACAAAATCATTAATTCTAGTGAAAGAAAAAGGAATGGGGATCCTAATTCTTCCCCTGTTTGTAGCTACAAATGAGGGGAGTTTAGGGGGTATGAAAAAGTTGGGAGTAGTTTTGGGATGCTGTTGGAGATGATTTTTTTGATTGAATCCCATTATTTTGATTTAAGGAGAAGTTCCGGGGCTCTTTTGGAGATGCTCTAACAACAATCGTTCTACTAGTTCCTTATTACAGATCCATTGACACTTTAGATGGCTCAAGTTTTGAACAGTTCAATTGCAGAGTAAAATTTTCCAACTTTTGTATATCACAGAACGTGTAACTAAAAGGAAAGGAACACGAGCAAAAGTTGCCCGGTTTGACCCGGAACTGTCTACGGCTCCCAACATTTGCTCCCTACCACACGCCGTTCAAGCCCGCGTCGCGACTCACGAGCTCTCGTCCAAGCTCCGGCTCACACATAGTTAAACTCAACCTGCACTGCATTAGCCAGCGAACCACCCATCTCCCAGGGCTATTAAACAGGACGTCGCGCTTCATTGCTCACGTACCCGCTCCAAGCCACCTTGCGAACAACCTAGAAGCCATGCACTTCGCGTCCGCCAAAATGGCGTCGCCGCCGGAGCCCGGACCATACATGCCCGACCTCCCGGCGGTGCCGGCGTGGCTGAACAAGGGCGACAACGCGTGGCAGCTGGTGGCGGCGACGTTCGTGGGCCTCCAGTCCATGCCGGGGCTGGTGGTGCTCTACGGCAGCATCGTCAAGAAGAAGTGGGCCGTGAACTCGGCCTTCATGGCGCTCTACGCCTACGCGTCCACGCTCATCGTGTGGGTGCTGGTCGGCTTCCGCATGGCGTTCGGCGAGCGGCTGCTGCCGTTCTGGGCCAAGGCCGGGCCGGCGCTGACGCAGGACTTCCTGACGCAGCGCGCGGCGTTCCCGGCCACGGCCCACTACGGCCGCGGCGGCGTGCTCGAGACGCCGCGCACCGAGCCCTTCTACGCGGAGGCGTCGCTGGTGCTGTTCGAGTTCGAGTTCGCCGCCATCACGCTGGTGCTGCTCGCCGGGTCGCTGCTCGGGCGGATGAACATCAAGGCGTGGATGGTGTTCACGCCGCTGTGGCTGCTCTTCTCCTACACCGTCGGCGCCTTCAGCCTCTGGGGCGGCGGCTTCCTCTACCAGTGGGGCGTCATTGACTACTCCGGTGGATACGTCATCCACCTCTCCTCCGGCATCGCCGGGTTCACGGCTGCATACTGGGTAATTACGTGCAGTCATGCTTATTTGACACGCACAACATCTTAAGGCGTTACTGCAAGTAGCATTAAATTTACGACTTGATTCCAACAGGTGGGTCCGAGGCTGAAGAGTGACAGGGAGAGGTTCTCACCGAACAACATCCTGCTTATGATCGCCGGCGGCGGGCTGCTATGGCTGGGTTGGGCGGGGTTCAACGGAGGCGCGCCGTACTCCCCTAACGTGACAGCCTCCGTCGCAGTGCTCAACACCAACGTCAGCGCCGCCACGAGCCTCCTGACCTGGACCTGCCTCGACGTCATCTTCTTCGGCAAGCCGTCGGTGATTGGCGCGGTGCAGGGCATGATGACCGGGCTAGTCTGCATCACGCCCGGCGCAGGTAACCAACAATCTTATTGATTTCCTCTCGAAACAACGTGGCATACGTGTTCTCTACTCCAGATCATTAATTAGCCGTGAAATAGAAATGTAATCCCTTGATCATGAGTTTGCGTTGGTTTTGCATGGTGCAGGGCTGGTTCACACGTGGTCGGCGATGCTGATGGGCGCGTGCGCGGGCAGCGTCCCGTGGTTCACGATGATGATCCTGCACAAGAAATCCTCCCTCCTCATGAAGGTCGACGACACGCTCGCCGTGTTCCACACCCACGCCGTCGCGGGCGTGCTCGGCGGCGTCCTCACGGGGCTCCTCGCCACCCCGGAGCTCTGCGCCCTCGACTCCCCTATCCCGGGCACGCGCGGCGTCTTCTACGGCGCCGGCATCGGCCAGATCGGCAAGCAGCTGGCCGGCGCGCTCTTCGTCACGGTCTGGAACCTGGTGGTCACCAGCGCCATCCTCCTCTGCATCGGCCTCTTCATCCGGCTCCGCATGCCCGACGACCAGCTCATGATCGGCGACGACGCGGCTCACGGCGAGGAGGCCTACGCGCTCTGGGGCGACGGGGAGAAGTTCGACATCACGCGCCCGGAGACGACGAGGACGGGCGCTGCTGCCGGCGCCGCGAGGGAGGACACCGTGGAGCAGCGGCTCACCAGCATGGGTGCAAGAGGCGTCACCATTCAGCTGTAGCGTAGCTCTTTCCGTTGCTTCGTTGTACTGTGTCTTTCTGATCCGCGACACGTTGGTGTTTGCTTGATGTTTAGTATCTGCGGGTGCAGATTGTGTTGTTGTTATTATCTCGATTAGTTGGTTGAAAATGAACTGAATTTTCTTAGCATCACCGTTCCTGATCCATTTGACGCGCTGGTGACTCGCTAGCATGTTCTTTTACCAGCTTTTGATATCGAATTCCTCATCTTCTTCAGAACATCGAAGCCGTTTTCCATCAAAACTGAATAAGTTTTTCTGCTGCCACTTGCTGATTATACAATTCTGCATCAACAACGCCAACTGAATCCTGTGCTACCCGAGTGCTCGACAACTCCCTGAATTTTTGAGGAAATCAGGAGAAGAAAACAGAGAGAAGCGAAAACGAACACGGAAGTTTAAAGAATATCTCTGGGCCACTTGGGCTGCCTGGGTTGACCCGCAGGCCGCGCTTCCCACCGGGCCCGTCCGTCCTGGTTCATGCGGCTCACGTCCATTTTCTTCGAAGAATTTCGCCAACCACCGCTCACTCGCGCACACCTACTTATAAGCATCGTTGCCAAGGAGCCGCGTCGCGGTACAGTGCACCTGAAAAACGCCGCGGCAGCCCGCGATAGCTCGGTAGCCTAGCTACCTCCGTACGTGCGCCGCCTGGAAAAATGGACGCGCTTCCTCCTCAGTCGGGCCCCTACGCGGCGGACCTCCCCGCGGTGCCGGCGTGGCTGAACAAGGGCGACAACGCGTGGCAGCTGACGGCGGCCACGTTAGTGGGCATCCAGTCCATGCCGGGGCTCGTCGTGCTCTACGGCAGCATCGTGAAGAAGAAGTGGGCCGTGAACTCCGCCTTCATGGCGCTCTACGCGTACGCCTCCACGCTCATCGTGTGGGTCCTCGTCGGCTTCCGCATGGCGTTCGGCGAGCGGCTGCTCCCGTTCTGGGGGAAGGCCGGGCCGGCGCTGGCCCAGGACTTCCTGACGCAGCGCGCGGCGTTCCCGGCCACGGCGCACTACGGCGAGGACGGCGAGCTCGTGACGCCGCGCCTCGAGCCGTTCTACCCGGAGGCGTCGCTGGTGCTGTTCCACTTCGAGTTCGCGGCCGTCACGCTGGTGCTGCTCGCCGGGTCGCTGCTGGGGCGCATGAACATCAGGGCGTGGATGGCGTTCACGCCGCTGTGGCTGCTGCTGTCCTACACCGTCTGCGCCTTCAGCCTCTGGGGCGGCGGATTCCTCTACCACTGGGGCGTCATCGACTACTCCGGCGGATACGTCACCCACCTCTCCTCCGGCGTCGCCGGCTTCACCGCCGCATACTGGGTACGTACATGTTTGCGGCGTCGCCGGTGGGACGCGGGAGCAGGCAGTCAGCGAAGAATGTCGCATGCTGAAATGTGGATCAAGTATAGTTATAACCATGACATAATTCTTGTGGTCCTGGCAGGTGGGTCCGAGGCTGAAGAGCGACAGGGAGAGGTTTGCGCCCAACAACATCCTGCTCATGATCGCCGGAGGTGGGCTGCTGTGGCTAGGCTGGGCCGGGTTCAACGGCGGCGTGCCGTACGCCCCCAACGTCACCGCGTCCGTCGCCGTGCTCAACACCAATGTCAGTGCCGCGGCGAGCCTCCTGACCTGGACATGCCTCGACGTCATCTTCTTCGGCAAGCCCTCGGTGATCGGCGCGGTGCAGGGTATGATGACCGGGCTTGTTTGCATCACCGCTGGCGCAGGTACCGAATTCCTGCTCGAGCTGTACAACAGTAATACAAATCCATCTTTTATGATTAGTCCAAACTGGATTAGTGCATTACATTACATGCAAAGTAGTGGTAGCTAAATTATATGCAAAAAAATATATGCAGAATTATGTGCCAGGAGCTTATAGTTGAATTGCCTACCTCATTTTGCTTAATTAATTTGATATACTACTACTAGTTAATAAATTGCGTTGGGCTGCACACCGCACATGCAGGACTGGTGCACACATGGTCCGCCATACTGATGGGCATATGCGCCGGCAGCGTGCCGTGGGTCACCATGATGATCCTCCACAAGAAGTCCGACCTCCTCCAGAAGGTGGACGACACCCTCGCCGTCTTCCACACGCACGCCGTCGCCGGGCTCCTCGGCGGCGTCCTCACGGGCCTCCTAGCCACCCCGGACCTCACCGCGCTCCACTCGCACGTCCCGGGCACGCGCGGCGTCCTCTACGGCGGCGGCGTCGCCCAGCTCGGCAAACAGATCGGCGGCGCGCTCTTCGTCGTCGCGTGGAACGTCGTGGTCACCACGGTCATCCTGCTCGGCGTCGGCCTCCTCATCCCGTTGCGCATGCCCGACGACCAGCTCAAGACCGGCGACGACGCGGCCCACGGCGAGGAGGCGTACGCGCTCTGGGGCGACGGCGAGAGGTTTGACGTGAAGCTCCTTGAGGCGACAAGGCCCCGCCCGTGGAGCAATGGCGTCAGGGAGGAGACGGCCGACCACGGGCTTACCGGCACGGGAGCTAGGGGCGTCACTATTCAATTATAGTGGTCTAGTGGAAAACTAAGGTTGCGCCATGGGCATGGTTAATCGTTTTTGACGGAAGAATTTTATCATTCATTCATTCATTAGCTGATGATCCGGATGAGATCACCTTTGTCAACAACATTGAGGATATGCTGCATATATAACATGGACCACCCATTCGATAGTTATATTTTTCCACTGTACCACAGTAAAACACCAGGCTGAACTCTGGTAAACGCACACCTTGTTGGCGGCATTGGTCACAAAATGGCTACGTTCTTTAAACTCTGTTTTAAGAGTAAAGAACAGGGAAAGCATGTTATGCACACGGTACACGGCTGAGCTAGAGCCAACTGACCTGCCCTGTTAACATTACTCTCTGCAGAAGCAAGCAAAAATTTACCAAAGTGCATGGAAGAGCAGATTGAAACATGGAAGCCTAGGATCAGCCGTGCAATCCATCTGTATCTCTTGGTAGCATTCACAGGCAGTGAAATAGCAAAAGGCATCATAGTTGGTGCATATACACATCAGCGTCATGCCTCAATGCCTGTGAATGGAATATCGATACTGATCTCATAATGTTTCATGATACAATCAATAGTGTGATCTGAGGCTAATCGAACTGCTCCCAGTCAGTGTTGTCTTGCATTGAGGAAACACGTGGCGGGGATGCGCTCAAGCTGCCCATGCCATTTTCAAACGTCTCCCATTGTGTTGTCACTGAAACAGCTTTGTTGTGATCACTGAAGGGGTTAGCATTTCTTGCTTTCAGCTTGTCCAAAGTCTCCACAAGAGACTGAATCCGACGCACCTGATAAGTTGAACAGAAAGTAGTATGAAGCAACTGGTTTACCAGGTCCAAATTAATTATTTTCATTTAATGAGCGTGTGCACAAAAATGTCCCCTGACTAGTTTTCTTCAGAGTATGGTTTTGTCCGTAGGGATCAACTTCAATAAAATAAGCACCAGATTTTCGTAAAGTACATCATTCAACCCTATATAACCAACAATTTCTACTGTACAGGTTCCAATAAATAGAAGCTCCGAACACTCCCAACTATGGTTCAAAATGAACAATGCTTGTTTATAAAACCTTCTATTGACATTTTCGTTCTGCTACTCAAATGTTCAAATTAAGCCAGAAAAACAAATGGTGCACGAGGATGGAACAGTGCATGATCGAAATACACTGAAGATTTATCCAGCATCATATCAAGGGTTCGTTTACATTGAACATTAAAGCGTGGCTTACAACTTGAAGTTAGGACAGCCATGAAAATTTGGAAACAAAAAATATGGGAGAAGTGAGCCAAACAAATAATAGTTCAATGTCCAAAGTGCAAAAGATAAGTCAAGGGAAAGGAGAAACATACAAGTCAGAAATAGTCCTGAAACTGTACTAAATAATATGGCAAGGATTCAAATGCTTAATGTGCCGTGTGTAGTTTTTCAAGGTATGTTGATGACAGTGATAATCACAAGATACGCTAAATCTTGGAGGTTTTGTGCAATCATACTTAGGATAGACATATGTCAACCATCCATTGCTTCAGGAATTAACTAGAGCTACTGGGCACGGGCACAGGGCACACAAAGGATACCTCAGTCATTTCCATTTTTTACAGAAATAGTATGTTGAATAAAAAATAATTTATCTCGAGGGTATGTTGAATAAAAAGGTTCCAGCCCGATGCATATGTCCATTGAACATGTTGAACGCATGAAAAGAAAAGAGCAGTATTAAGTGTTTAGTATTGCACCTCTGCCTTTCTCTGTGCCCTTGCTTCTCCTTCTGCCTCTATGCCATCCAGTTTCAGGAGCTGCATCATAAGCAGCTCCGTTAAGACGACAAATTCTTTATCTTCAAGCTTCCTCCCTGCAAGCACACTTTTCTCCACATCGCATACCTAGAAATATAACAAAACACAGAAGAATCACATTAGCATCAGAAGCATTGTCGCGTAACAAATCAGGGAGGCAGGAGGAATAGCGTTTCACCTTAGCGGCGAGCTTATCAACTTCAGCTCTGACACGACCAACAGCTTCACACGCCTTCATCATGCTCTCATCCATGATTACCGGCTCAGCCTTCTGCTCCACAATGGCAGGGGCAGGCTTCTCAAGAAGAAGCAATTTTGCCCCATCCTTGACACCTGCCACATGCAGGAACTCGCCGTCACTCTTCTCCCTCCCACGGAAGAAGAGCCTCTGCCTCTCAGGCTCGACACCAGTAGCCTGGGCAATGAACCTCTTTAACTCACCTTCATTGAGAAAAAAAAATGATGAAGTACAGCTTAGAATATTGTGATCCAGCCTATTAGGCAAACGAGTCAGAACAAACAGTTACTCATGAAGATTTGCAGGTTATTAGAAAAATGATCTGATCAGCATCTTTCTAAAACTAAACTGATACTCAGTCAAAAATTAAATTCTGCCCCTAGGACAGTGCCGAAGTTTGAGACATTTTATATTTACACGACAGCCTCAGCCCCCAGGTTTGTAGTTTTGTACTAGGTTCTCTAGGCTATGAGCAATGTACAATTAGCACCCATAGCTGAGCAGTAGTTTACTAATGTAACAGTACAGCACTAGTTACATGGAAGCTAGTGGTTAACAACTACAGTAGGCTAGTTTGTAAGAACGACAGAGAAGCATCACGCAGTCTTCAAATAGAGTACAAAAAGGAACAAGTTATTTTGTCGCCATGCTTGCCAATTCAGCAAGGT
This sequence comes from Eragrostis nindensis, assembly GCA_012490785.1. Lineage (NCBI taxonomy): Eukaryota > Viridiplantae > Streptophyta > Magnoliopsida > Poales > Poaceae > Eragrostis > Eragrostis nindensis. The sequence goes on along the minus strand of JAAXCT010001343.1, from coordinate 58,387 downwards.
ACAGTTACCGGAGATGGCCGTGATCAATTGATCAGTTACGCAAGCACTTTTGAATTTAATACGTGCGTTCTAGACCTCTTTGTTCTTCTTCTAGATCACCTAGTCGGGATGTCATCCGAATCAACCGGTGGGAAAGAGTAACGAACGGGTAGAGGAATTTCATCGAGTAAACTCCTACTATACCAGATTGCCGGTTGACCGGTCAAGATCCGAACCCAAGCGGTTCCTGTACTTCACCAATACGAATAAGCCATAACAGGGGACGATCTAAACAGTAAAGGTGCGTACCGAAGGTGGCCTGCGCCGGCACGGCGACGTCGCGGAGGGCGGCGCCGTGGGAGATCCTGACCCTGATAGCGGGGCCGGCGTCGCCGCCGCCGTCCCTACGCTGCACGAGCATCCCGCCCGGTCGGACCTCCCACTCGCCCTCGGCGTCCCTCCCGCCGCCCGATCCGCCGGTCATCATCCTGCCTTCACCGAGCACTTTTGAAGCCCACGGCACCGAATCGGTTGCGCTGGACGCGGCGAAAGCGACGGGCGGGCGGAGGGTGAGGTGGGTGGCGCGTGGCTTTTGCGGACGGTGGGGGGCCGGCTTCCCGGGTTCCTTCCCTCCCGGCGAAGCAAGGGCGGAGTAGGAGTGCAGCGGAGGCAGCGGAGGAGGTGGAGGGGAGGCTGCGCAGCAGCGGCGTTGCCCTGCGAGCGGAGCAGGATTACGCGAGCTTTGCCGCAAGTACAAGCTTTGGATTCTCACGAGGTGCAGGACGGACGATGCAAACAGGGCGAGCTGGGGCCGGCCGAGATGGATGTCCTGTGCTGACTCGCCGAGCGGATAGGGCTGGTCCCCACCGGCAGTCAGCCACGGGAGATTGTGGGGCACAGGGCCGGGCCTGGTTTGGGCCGTCGCCAAACGATTGGGGTTGGCCTCGTGACACGTTGGTGGTGCGATCTGTGACTCTCTCTGTTCTATTCGGTGGATCACCTGAACCATCTACGGGTCTCTCGAAGACAAAGTTAGATGCTGTTTCTCAAGGGGACGAGAGAGGTTGGTCCATCCGTTCAGAGGGATGGCAATGGTACATTACTTATTAAGAACGGTGGAATGTCTTCATCACCGTCTAGAGTTATCTACTCTGTTCCCACTTCTATACTTATTTAGAGACTCAAATTCCTCCTAACCTCACAGGTGCGGGTATCTATTGGGTTACTCATACCTATTAATTAGTATCACAAAAATTAACATCTAACTACATATAGTAACATATCAGAATGACTAAATTGTTCAAAAGTAAATAAATTTACCACTCAAATGCTCATATCACACAAGCTAATAGTTCATGACACTTGACTACTTATTAAGAATATAAAAACTGCTGGCCTGCTGCACTGCAGTGGAGCACGTTGATGAACTCGTAGAGCCTTATAGGTAAATGGGTATGGGTTGTAGGAGAATGATCTCATACCCGTAGTATCTAATAGATGACAAAAATACCTATTAACAGACTCATAAGACAAAAAATAGATCCAAACCCACACTTTAATAGAGAAAAAACTTATCAGGTATTAAATGATGAGTACCCGTTGCCATGCCTATCCATTCATCTAAACCGCGGTATCCGCCACGACAAAGTTACAATTACCCGTATTGCTTTGCTTTTGACGGTTGCACTTCGCCAGCAACAGCAAAACAGCTCGTGACATCAATGAGTTGGGGCCGTCAAGTGTTAACGAAGTACCACTACGTACTGGTGATCTCAGAAAAAGTGTTAACGAAGTTACCACTGCCAGTTTCATCAATGATAATCGATACTGAAAAGTCAAATCTTTAAAAGTTGCACGGGTTTCCTTACTGTCCTACTATGGGCTGCCATCTGCATCAATATGGGCTGCCATCTGCATCAACAGAAGGAACACCTTATGCATAGAGCGTCTTACAAGATTTAACTTGTAGGTCAGCCCAATAGCCTATCAAATTCGACCCACTTAAAAGAACTTAGCTTACCAATTAATCATCACATTTTCAAACAACAGTTTCAACATTTTCATAAGCCTATGTCAACATTTTCAAACAACAGTTTCAACATTTCCGTAAGCCTATGTCAACATTTTTACCAAAAATGTTGACATATCACATAAAAAATATTGACACAATGAAAATAAAATATTGACATGGTACATTCAAAAGTTTAACGAAAAATTCGAATTTCATAAAATTTCAAAAAATATTCATATGGATCTCATTTTGTAGCATTAATTCCAAACAACATCATGCTTCAAACAGATTGGAAAATGGACTTACGGTTTAAAAGAAAAATATGTTTAAAGTTTGAAATTCGTTTCTTTTTCTCTCTCCTCCCACCCGTCTCAATCAAAACGCGCCACGTGTCACCCAGTTGTCCTCCCCCTCTCAGCCCGCAGCGCACGTGGGTCGTCGGATTGCCTCCCGCTCTCATGTCAAAGCGTTCTATCAAAACAATTTTGTAGAGCGGGCTACGTATAACATCCAACTCAATAGGACAACCACGTGGATGGGCCATGATTCAAAGGAAACAGAAAACACAACTTGTGTGGAGATCTGCAAGATTTCGAGTCTGCATCTGCTCACGTTGCAGATACATTTTTCTCACGATGCATATATAATGATGATGGAAGGAAAGTCAACAAATTCTTGTGGCCCAGAACAAATGTGTACAAGGAAACAGATGGAGGCTTGCTAAATTATTCATACGTCTGGCGTACCTACAGCCTACTCCCCTTTGTTCTCGGTTCGCCGAGGTCCGGGCATGAGGAAATCCATCGCTCTACCTAAGCAAATCATTCATCTTGTCGTACGACGGTGGTCTGGGCGCGCCGACACATAAGCTTTGAAAGCTGACTGGTGGACCATATGGACACCGGGATTATTTATTATTATCGTGGATGCAGTGTAATCACACACGTCCGCGTTGCATTTGCCCAGCTGCGAGAATAATGTTAGCGACTTCTTCTTCGCGCGCGCGCGAGAGAGAGAGTTAGCGACAGAAATCTTGGGGCCGCATGAACCTCGCGTTGGTGGTCCCGTGTTGAGTGGCTGGCAGGTCGGCAAGACGGCATGGCCGGTGTCAGGTCGGTGGACGAGGAAGACAAGAAAAGCTTGGGACTAGAGTGTCGCATAGATAAAAACCCTATGCCTACGAGCGAGCCAACGACGTCTACCATTGGTTCGTGAATTTTCTGGAGGTGAATCTGATCAAGTTTGGACCTTCCCTGTTGCCTGTTCCACGCCCGCACCTTCTTGTCTCGGACTTTGCATGATCCGCGCTGATTGATCGATGGCTTGTGTTACTTGTAGCAGCAAGTCTGCTAGTTTGTGGATTGCTGCTAACCTGGTCTGGCTGTCTAGAATTGCAATCCTGCTTTGGCTCTCTAGAACTGCTATATAACATGGGTAATTTGGTTGGTTCTTTAACCTGCAAATTGATCTCCCACAGATGATGCGGTCGTGTGCCGCAACGACGACGTGCAGGCTCCCGTGGCCTCTCACGCCGAATCCCGTCCGGCCTGCTACTACGTACCAGTTGCAAAATGCAAAATCCCAAGCCTCGTGCTCGGCCGCCACCCCGTCCACCACCGCGCGCGCGAACTCCCTCCCTCGCGCACGGCACGCGGATCGCGTCTGATGCCGGGATTGCGAAACCATGGGCCGAAGTCGCGGAAGTCGCTTTTTCTATCTTGTGGTCTCTGGGCCGAAGTCGGCCGGCGCGCGGGAAGGCGTGACTGAGCAAAAGCTCCCCGCGACCGGATCTGGAGGCGGGGGGCGCCGGGACACGGTGATTGCCTCGATGATTGCGCGGCGGCCAAGCCGCGGGCTCAACCTTTGCCGGCGCCCCGTGCGCCTGCACGCGGCACACGGCACGGCGGGAGCGAAGCCGCGAGAGCACGCGCGGCCGATTGAAGCGTGCAGACTGCAGAGGACGCGAAAGTCATCGGTGGAGACACGAGGCGCGGAGCTGGACGGAGCACGCCGTACCGTCGGACGCGACGGGCACGTACGCGGCTGGGCCCCGCCGGCGTCCGTCTCCCTATCATGAGCTCATGAGGGGGCGCGCCAGCCTTGCCTGCCCCCGATCTGATGAAACGGCACCGCGCGCGCGCGCTGCAGTACTACAGTACGTGCAGGGTGCGGGAGCAGGTAGGGGGCGAGATCGATCGCTGTGATCGATCCATCTCGCACTGCTGCACCGTCAGCCACTCACTCACTCAGCCGGCTGGCCGGCCACATCCATCACCCAGTGTAGCCCAGCCAGCCTACTCACACGCAACCCTAGGGAGCATGTACGTACACAGGAATGTCACATGCCGATCTCTTCCTCTTCGTCTCCCCGGCCACGCCCCTGCCCTGCCATTGACGCGACGCGCCTCCGTGCGTACGGACCCCGGGTTCCCGCCGGGAGGCCGGGCTCCACCGCCACACCGTGACCGTTCACGAACTAGAGTAGAGTATTCAACGCCGGTACGTCACGGCTCCCTCTCTCTCGCTGCCCGGCCGGTGGAAGTTCGGTGCGTGGTAGGTGTTCTCGATCGGCTCTCGCACGGGCGGGGTCCTAATTGGGAACTCTGAGCTTTCCGCCGCGGCGTTGGATCACGCTAATCCTCACCGGACAAATCCGCGAAAGAAACAAAGCTGCATCTCCCACACTGTAACAAACAAATGCAGCAGTGCTCTACTGTTTCTGTGCAAGAACTGTTGATGATCGGGGATCAGCAACGAACTCCGCAGGCTTTCTTTAAAAAAAACAAACATTTATTTAGTCCGTCTTCATCTTTCGATCGCGAGACAAGAATTGATCGATCAATATCCGTGCAGTGCAAGAAAATCGCTCGATCGAAGAGGATCGATCGGTCACGCTTGTGCGCGTACGGACAGCCCATTTTCTTTTCGCGTGAACTGTAGCCCCTCTCGGCCTAGCTAGATTTACACCATTGCGTTTGTTTATCTTGACGTGACACGCCTAGCTAGCTTCACTTTCTGCTCGCAAACGTACAAGGCCACGGCACGAGCGCCTCTGGCTGGTAGCTGTCTCGAGAGCTCGGCCAGTACTAGGACAGAGCCGAAGATATGCCCGGTACTACTACTCATTCATATATATCGGCGTGGAGCCCGCTACGCGGCTCGGCACTGTTCCAGCCCTGGCCATACTAGAATAGAACTAAGTACTGCGCACGTACGTACCGCATGCATCTCACACGGGCTTCGATTTCCAAGAACTGTACTCGGCCACGTACGATTGGAAAGCTTGGAACATGTCCATGCATCCATCCTTTTATCAACGGTCATCGTCTCTAGAGTCTAGCTAGGAACGCTGTATATTTCGTTCGGTGTGTGAACTCCAGAATAGGATGAGACACAACAAACCATGGTTTGCGGTTTCTTCAATTGCGGCTTCATATCTGCTGCCACAAAATTTTGGACTATATAATTTGAACAAGACAAGTGAAAGAGAATGGTTGGCAACCAAATCAAAGCAACATTCTAAGCTTAACTGTGTGACCTTTCCTATCTAACATGAACACAGACATGCAAATACACATAGACACAACATTCTAAGCTTTTGCGTGTTCATTTTTTTAAAAAAAAGGGCTATGTCTTCACATATATATAAGCTAAAATGAGCAAATTAGAAATTTGATTATTGAATAGAACACATGAAAGTTTTAGGGTGACAAGTTCTTTATTCAACAGACACAACACAAACCCTTACGTGCCACCAAGTTGAACTTGGATATGGTAAACATGTGTAGTACTGATAAATGAGCACCGTCTTTGATAAGTAGGCATCAGTTCGATTAAGAGAGCTTCGAATTCCAGGAACACGAACAATATTGTGAAGAGACCTGAGGTGAAGGTACCTGGAGACGAATAAATGGTTAATATTATTCTATGCTGTCTCTTTGCCACCATCTCCGGGAATGTGTTGCCTCTCGGGTGGTCATTGTACAAGATGGATGTGACACCGGTACCAATCATGTGATCATGTAATTGTTTTCGCATAGGCACTTGATAAAAGGAGTGTACTGTTTCCTGAAACCCTAGCTAGGTCCTCTCTTTTCACCAGAGCCATAGAGGCCTTTCGTTCATACACTGCATGCGTCGCATGCCAGAATGCAGAGAGCTATCCGTTCGTGTACTTTGGTTCCTTGCATGACGAGGGTCGTCGCGTATCCGATCTAGATTATCTACATCATCATATTATTTATCAAAGAACAATTCAGTATTGTCAAAAGTCACACGATTATTAGTTTAAATGAATTGAACCTTACTATCTTATACAATCTATGAAATTATTAGTTTCACAGCAAATTCTAACATGAACCTCATGGAAACATTGGGTTTCGATCAATCTCCACAAATTCGATCTCACAACGGGCTACGGTCGCTGTGCTTATCTGGATGGCCAGCATGCCTCCCGCTTGCCTTTGCGATCGGTGCTGATCAAAGACAGGGGCGAGGGCAGGGCACCATGAGCCAGGGGCGGGGGCCGAATAGGGGACTTGCGCCGATGCAAACTATCGCGCCGATGCAATTTTAACGTGTTTCCAAACAGAATAGTATTCATATAGAATCAACGTGTACTTTAATTCTTGCTTCCTTTGACAGTCAAAAAAAAAAAATTCTTGCTTCCTCCTAGTGTGGATAATCCCATTTAATTTTTGTCAAACTTAGCATGCATGCATGTGCTTATAGACGCTCCCGTGCGTTGCCATTTCGAGTATATATACCGCCCATGGCCTCCACCCCGGAAACCATAGCTCTAGGGCTAAAACCAGCAAGGCAACAACAGCACAGTGTAGTAGTAGTAGTTGCACACCTAGGCGTCCGCGCATCTCCCTAGCTATGGATCCATATCACTACCAGAGCATGCACGACCCACGCGGCTTCCCCATCATCCACCCGCAGCCCTACCAGCTCATCCACCCGGCGGCGGCCGGCGTCAGCGAAAGCAGGGCGCGCGGCGGCGGGCGGCGGCGCCCCGGCGCGAAGCTCTCGACGGACCCGCAGAGCGTGGCGGCGCGCGAGCGGCGGCACCGGATCAGCGACCGCTTCCGCGTGCTGCGGAGCCTGGTCCCCGGCGGCAGCAAGATGGACACGGTGTCCATGCTGGAGCAGGCCATCCACTACGTCAAGTTCCTCAAGGCACAGGTCAGCCTGCACCAGGCCGCGCTCATGCAGCACGAGGAGGGGTGCCACGACTCGTCGTTCGGCGCCGCATACGACGTCTCGTCCGCTGACGAGGCGATGCCCGCGTCGAACGGAGGCCACCATGCCGCGAGTGATGAGGTGATGCAGCTCCTGGTGCCCGCGCAGGAAGCGGCGAACTATGCCGCCCATCAGCTGCAGGTGCTTGATCCCTGGCAGATGAGGGGCGCCCACGAACTGCCTCCTCTGCCGCCATGTGTCTTCCTCGAAGAGCCAGCAGCCGCATGCTACTCTGCATGCAACCTCCAAGAGGAGGAGGTTGATCTGCCCGGGTCTTATTAGCAAGTGGTCGATCAGTAGCTATGTGTCAAGGTGTTTTTCCGTACGTGTGTGTCGTCTAGCTAGCTCGCTTTAGCAAAGCTTAGTATTCCAAAAAAAACTCGACCTGCCGGGGGAAGACCGCCCCCGACGGCATTTGTTAAGGAGAATAGCCTCTCACGCAGGCCGAGAAAACCCCCGAACCCCCTCCCCAATCCTACACAGGGACCCAGCTGGCCGTTGTGAGCTCCGGCGCGAGTCTTTACCATGTGCTTTGACCGGGAAGGACGAGGGGCAAAGCTTAGTATTCCATAACCGGTTAGTGACCTCAGTTAGTTTTCTCAGAGCATGCACGCATGGGTTCTGTCATTCTGTTGATCGGTGATCACACAAGATAGTGCGCTTTAATTACCGCATGTATGTTTCCATCTGTCGAATAGTCCGATTGAGAAGCTAGAACTTGTATGTTTGCATAGTTATTAATCTGTGGCTCTTCTATCGTCTAACCAATTGTCACTCTAGACTTCCCCGTTTATAATTTGTATTATCCTTTTATTTTGGGTCTATGAAGTGGACTTCATCGTTTTCATCCAAGCAAATGCTTGCTGGTATATCTAATTCAATCTGAAGAACAATTCATAAGAATATTGAACAGCGTGGTATTATGAATCGACGTACTCGAGAACACATATGTTAAGGATGTCTTGCGTCCACCACAACGTAAGTAGTTGTAAAAATTAATATGGTTTGTAACCCACATTTATAAGCTGGTAAAAATAATTTTATACATTGTTATAGTGCTTTTCCTCGTGAATATCAGTATCTTCATGGACGATAGGGAATGACTAATGAAACAATAGCCAGGTTCGATGCTTGCAAGAATGGATTCGTTATGGTTCGAACAAAAACAAGTTAACCACCTTACTGACAAATTTTTCTTCTTTGTATTTTTTGCGGGTATTCTCTTTTGTATTTATTTGCACATAACTCATATATATCTTTCCTTGGTCAACTTCTATAGCTCAAACAAGACCATACCCACTTGAATTTCATTGGCCTTTACTTTTCTTATATGCTGCAAGATTTAACAAGGTGATGTTTGTGCTTGTCGCATGTGTTGTCGATGCTGATGTTGGAAAAGTTATGATGAAGCATTTGAGGTTTGGTTTATAGTAAACTAAAGATCACCTTCATACGATTTGTGTTACATATATTCCTCATCCTCATGCATCGAACCTAATTAAGACCCAATGATTAATATCCACCTAAGACGCCAAGCAAATTTTAGAGGGAGCTTTTTAAGATCAATGGGCCCCCCCCCCCCCCCCCCCCCCCCCCCCCCCCCCCCCCAGAAAAAAAAAAGAGAAATACATTTGATCAATCTTCTTTACAGTAATATTGAACCAACACACCAATTAATCTCCAATATTTCGTGTTAATTCCTCTACTATTTTCTGTTTGCCCCTCCAAATATTTTGCAAGGTCCGCTGTCCAAGTGTACGCTGTAGATCATCACCGCAGGGCGCCAGCAGGGTTTGGACTGTGCGAGAATAAAGGCTTCGTTTCATTGATGAGGACGGCGACGTCCATCCACCCGTGCGATCAGAGGCAAAGATTTTTGGCAGACGCGGTGCTATGTTATGTAGCGGCAGATGTGATGTTTTAGGGCGTTAAATTATGCGAAGGCGAAGACAAAGGACGGCTCTCTCTGCCTGCCTCGGTCGATGAGACCTTCAGCTCGCCGGCCGGCTCCTAGCAGCGCACGGGTTGGCTTGCCCTGCGGTGCTCGTGCCGCTGGCTCTGTGTCCGCGGCATGGCTTCTGTTTCCTGGGGGCCGGCCGGAATGGTGTGTGATCTTTTGTTCGATGGGGCGAGTAGGTTAGTGTGGAGAGCGTCAACTTTTTTTTTGCGAAAAGGGAGGGAATATATTAAACTTGTGCACAGTACATCCCACACCTTTTACAGGTAGACCCCTGAAACAAAATTACAGAAAGGACCTCAAAGAAAAGAAAATTACAAGTAAGTCCCTCTCCTTCTTGATCCTTCCCGACAACAGAGCTCCTCACCGCCGGCAGCAATCGACGAAGCCAGCCGCTCTCCCCTTCCCCTGCTGACGGCGACATCCAACTCATGGAAAACAGGCCGATTAGATCATCACGAAGAAGGCGTAACGCCGGCCGCCGCAACATCAAGCAAAGGAAAGGGGAAAACAAACCAACACCACCAATCACCACCGAAGAAGGAGCACTGCAGAACCAGCGAAGACGACGACACAGCAGGACGACGGCTCCCCGGTAAGACAAACCACCATCACCGGCGACGCCGGCAAGGGGTACCCGATCCACCCTCCCTTTCACAAAAGAGAAGAGGAACAAAAGACTCCACAAAGCCTCACCGGGAGAAACGTTGCCGTCATCGACGCCGACGCCTCCAGATCCGCCAAGGGAGACAACAAATCCGACGAGCTTCAACATCGCCGGAACCCTAACCCTAAAAGGGAGAAAAACTAGACTACTAACCTAACTAGTAGCTAGACAGGAAACCGGACGGCGACTCCGCCGTTCTTCCGGCTCTCCGGAGCCCTGAAGGCCACCGGCGAGGGGGAAGAACGAGGGGAATCGCCGCCGGAACGCGGTCGCCCTCTTGTCGCCTCTCTCTCCTGTAGCGAGGTGGGGAGGGGAAAAGAGTTGTGGAGAGCGTCAACTGCCATGTCATTTTCTCATCGTTGTCAACGCATTGAACGATCTCGATGGGTTGTGGTCGTGAATCAACTGTCTACGTTGCCTTTCAGAGCAATACCGTCCACTAGCAATATCGTGTCGTCTATCTTCTCTTTTAGCATGTGGGTCCGAGCCATTTATCCAGTCCATCGTTTAAAAAAAATGGAAAAAGTTTTCTACGGTACCTAAGCTGTTTCCTGAAAAACCTGAAGTGCCGCTTCTTACAGTGGTGTACTTTTGTTGGCCTGAGCTACAAGCTGTCAGTGTAGTGCTGCTTCTTACGGTGGTGTACTTTGTCAGTGACGCGCACCTGACCTGAACATACTCTCCTGGGAACGCTTCAAGCCTGAGCTTGGTGTTTGTTCGGAGAGTTCCAGATTTTCCTTTCTTTTCCTCGTGCAGCCGTGCTTCGACCTGATCAGCAAACGACAGTGCTGACACAATCGTCGACCCATTCACAATTCATCCGCTGAAACTGGTTTTTCAGTGCACCAATGATGGCCGGATCAGCGTGAGCACCTTCAAATGAAACATATGATTACTGGCCAAGAATATGCGCCCCATCACAAACTGATGTTTTGCAATGATGGTGTTAACTGCACGGAAAGCCGTCGGATCCGGCTGTGAACATGTGCTGTTCCTGAAGACGCACGGCCAGCTCGTGCTTGCTCGGCCATCTCCCGTGCACTTTGCCGCTATTACATCTGTACTGTATCTAGTAATTCAGCACCCTAGCTAGTGTGTGGCTGCTATCGTCCGTCGGTCGTTTATCTCATGTCGCACTCCATCATTCCCCTTTGACGCTAGTATGTTGCACTGCACACTTCTACTTCTGAACAAAGCACACTTTCAGTATTCCCCTGCTTGTTTTGGGTCTGAAGACGCACGGTGCCGCGTTCGAGGAAAGAACCTGATGCATACAAGTAGGTGATCAAATGAAGATAAAAGTTCGCGTGAAGCATAGGCCCTGTTCGGCAACCCCCCTCTAAAATTTAGCACCCATCACATCAAAGAGAATTTTGCTATTTAAAACATATTTTATTAATTTAATGGCAAAACCTATGTCACGACCCTCCCTCTAAATCGCGAGACGAATCTAATGAGCCTAATTAATCTATGTTTTGCTACAGTGATGCTACAGTAACCATCGTCTAATGACGCCTTAATTACCCTTATTAGATTCGTCTCGCGAATTCGAGCGTAGTCTTGAAATTAGTTTCGTAATTAAACTTTATTTATTATCACGATATTCGTTGAAAAAACTCTCTAAAATTTAGCACGTGGAAACGAACACACCCATAGTCAGCGTCCACTGAGTTTACTGAACCGAATTCTGTCCGAACGTTCCAGAGTGTACTATCCACAGATGGGTTCACCTGTTTATATTCTGAAGAAACTTCCCGGCTTTTGGTGACAGTGGCCGCACAGACGCATCGATTCTGACCTGCCGAGAATCCGATCGAGATGGTTCCTTCAACTGCCAGTTGTAGCAAATTATGCCCGTCGGTGAGAGATCAATGAGTAGCTCGGGCGGCATCTCATTACTTCCCTCCGTTTGGAAATACTTGTCGCCTAAAAAATCACTATAGAAACTTTGACTTTACGGTTTTTTCTACAAAATATTTAGATATATTTGAAAGTATATAATGGTAATGTAATGTGCCTCAAAACCTACCAAACAATATGAAAGTTTGAAGTAACTAGAAATATTTTAGAGAAAAAGACATATAGTCAATGTTGCTACAGTGATTTTCCGGGTGACAAGTATTTCCAAACGGAGAGAAGTATTAGGCAGCACAATCTAGCACGGCCACTCGTCCTCACTGAATAATTTGACGGCACCAGAAGCGCATGGCGACCGCGGCAAATCCCACAAGCTGTGCAATCATCTCGAGAGCAACTGACGGATGGTCCTGTCCCATTCTGCAATCTGCATGAACGCCATGGAGCCAGCAGTCGCTACCAACGTTTCATGGCCCAGGAGGCGGTCGTCAAACGGAATTTCGTTTTTTCGGAAGAGAAAAAACGGTCGCTCGAACTCGGGGGCCCAAAAGGTTAGAACCCCCTCGATCACACGCCGCGCGCCCATTGGCGCGCTCCGGGGCCAGAGAGGCCGCCAAGCCCACCGGCGCCACGGCAGCCAGGTCCCCCGGGCCCTTTTTAATCTGCTCACCAAGAACGCGAGAAGCTGACGGCTGTAACAATTTTCCAGACTTCCAAGAGCGAGAGCAAGCAGGAGTCGAATGGCAGCGCAGCAGGAGGCGCTGCGGTGGCGCTACGGCGACGTGGACGACGGCAACTTCGGCGTGCGCGGCCACGGCGGCGTCCCGCTCCTCGCGGCGCTCCTGCTCGTCCTCGTCTGCTTCGTCGCCGTCTGCCTCTACCTCCGCGGGGCGTGCCACCGCTACTACCACAGGCCCGACCTGCCGAGGTACCCCGCGTCTTCGTCGTCTTCGTTGTCCGCCTCCGCGGCGCCGGGCTGCTCTTCGGCGCGCGGCCTCGACGACGCCACGATTGCAGGGTTCCCTGTGACGACGTACCGCCGGCCCGTCGGCAGCGCGGACGACGCGGCGCCGTGCTGCCCCATCTGCCTCGGCGAGTTCGCGGACGGCGACAAGGTGCGGGCGCTGCCGCTGTGCGGGCACGGCTTCCACGCCGACTGCGTGGACCCGTGGCTCCGGACGCGGGCCAGCTGCCCGCTGTGCCGGGCCTCGCTTCTCGCGGCCGCGGCAGACACCAAACCAGACGTCCTCATCGGAAGCGAAGCTGTCTGACCAAACTTCAGAGTTGCAGTGCAGTGGCATCCACTCCCGACAGGCGGCAGCCGTTCCGGCGAATCGAAGCTTACATGGTGGAAGACGGGAAGCGTTGTCCGGCCGCCGGCCTCATTCTATTCCCATTGCACCGGAGGGTGCACTTGTACAGCCGTGAGATTCCTCGAACAATGTACAGGTATTATGATCGGCGCATCAGGGGCGGAGCCAGGTATCGGCCAACCTGGGCTCCGGCCCCCCCTTTGCCATGAGAAAAACTCCAAAGGAGTATGTGTTTTTGAGGCCAGCTGCTTGTATTTTGTGTGCGGCAGGGCCGTCAATTGCTTCTCCTTGTGCGTGTGCAAGCAAAGTAACAAAGCCTAATGTCAGCTTGATCCTTGCGGCGACGCCAACTCTGGACGTCGGGCTCCCACATGGGCGCTCGCTCAGGATGGCTACTGTTCATGGCCCCCCCTCCCGTTCGGCGCTGGCTCCGCCACTGCGGCGCATGTGTTTCATTTTTCCTCGCGGGAATAACAGAGACAAGTTTTGCAATCTCTTCCCCTGAGCATTTCGGAGTAGAGATCACAGCAGGCCATCATCCGGGGAAGGGCTGCTCATTCGATCGAGTGGGTCGGGGGGGCGTTTCATGATTGCTGCTAGAACGTGACGGTCGTACGCGGTGGTCCGATACAGCGAGCATTGCGTGTCGATTGATCAGTCGCTGCTAACCGGCGCGAGATTGCCGGTCCGTTCTAGACACATCGGTTATCAGTTTGTCCAGCTGGGCGTTGGCTCGAGTTCATGTGATAGGCTGATAGCTACTGTTGCAGCATGATTTTTTTTTTTTAAGGTCAAACGCCCATGAATGGGCTCATTTTTTTATTCATTTGCAATAAATATTACACAGTTTAGCCCAAGAAGGCAGATTGATAAGTTTGTTTTTAAAAGGACAACCTTCATAGTGCCTGTAATTTGAACATCTGAAAACTAAACTGTTTCATCTGAGGAACAAGCATTCCTAGCTAAGGCATCCGCTACAGCATTTTGATCTCTAGAAATATGATGCACTGATCCATGAAGTTGCAGCAGTAAATTCCTCATGTCAGTTGAAGCATGAGAGATTCTCCAATCTGGCAAATCTTCCTCTCGAGCATGAAAATGATTCACCAGGGGAAGACAATCTGAGAAGAAGACACATTCTTTAATCTTCATATCAGTTGCAATGATCATCCCCAAATTTAAACTTAGAGCTTCAGCATGAATAATGGATCCTGCAACATTTGTTTTAGCTTGTATTTGGAGGGACCAAGGGGGGTTATCATTTGTGTTACTAATGAAGACTCCCAACCCAGCTTGGCCATCATGCCCAATAGAAGCATCCGTCCTGGAAAAACAAGTGATAGAAGAAAAAAATGGTATTCTGCTCATCATGAGCAGAATTATTTGCGATATTAAAATGAGAATCTTCTTCTATATCATAGGCTTCATATTGAGCTTTTGGGCAGCTTTGGCCTGAAACACAACCGAATACACCGACCAATTCTTCTTTTGAAACCTGTGATCATTCCTTGCTTTCCAAATAAACCATAAGATATAATAGACAAGATCAATAGTTTCAGCAGAGTTTAAATTCTCAAGCAGGTAGCTTATGATGTGGGCACATGAACCATGTAAGCAATCTGTTTTGATGCCCAAAGGAGAAATAAACCAAATCGCTCTAGAGAAATCACAGTGAAAAAACAAGTGCTCGTCATTTTCAACATTACCACATCTGGAACAAAACTTAGAGATTTTATTGATTCTTCTGTTGATTCTTAAGGCAGAGGCAATATTCTTAGTAACAAGCCTCCAGATGAACATTTGAACTCTGGGAAGGATTTTCTTGTTCCCCCCATATATTTTGGATAACGAATTTAACTTGGGGAGTAAAGTTTAGGCTACTTACCGTGCTCTGAATTTGACCTTGATGGATGTGCTTGTAAGCACTTTGCGCCGTCCACTTACCTGATTTATTTGGTTTCCAAATTAAAATGTCCTGTCCATTTGTTTGGGGAAGCGGAATATGCAAAATAGAGTTAACCAACTCTTGATCGAAGATTGAGTTTAACAGGTCAATATTCCATCTTTTTGGATTATGAAGCCACAAGGCAGAGACCACAGTAGGTAGGGAGGTATTCATAGCTTCATCAGTGATATACTCATGAATACTAAACCAAAGGGGGCACCATGGTTCATTCCAAAAGGAAATATTCCCATCAAAAAGTTGCCATTGAACAACATTAATTAAATGATTCCTAATTTTCAATATAGAGCGGCCGGCGGCGGCGCCGTGGGGAGAACCGGTGCACACCCTAGGTTAACTGATTTCAGGACTCCAGTGCGGGCCGGGCTTAGCACTGAGCCGCACGGCTGTTGATCGGCTCAGCCCATAATGATGTGATTGAGTAAATGGGCCTTAGGCCTATCGTGATGTGATTGAGTTTACTCTGGGTAGTGGTTATCTTCCCCTGAAAGTACAGGCTTTCAGCAGCACTGCTCGAGCTCACGTTTTCTTCGCATCACACTTATTTCTCCAAGAAATATCAAGGGACGTTCTCGCTTTCTCTCGTCGCGTCACAGCGTGCTTACGTCCTTGGCATCGAATGCCACACACTCAGTCCATGCCAAGCACCTGTCACAGGTCGATCTGTGCAGGACAAACTAGCGACGCGAGAGCATCGGTACTGCAACGAACGCCAAAAGGCAGAGGAGATCTTGTCAAGAATTGAACGGTAGGCCATGCCATGAATCGCACGCACGCACGCCCTCGCAATGATACCGCTCGATCGGCTGGGAGTGGCACCTCCGTTCCGGTCCTCAAGCTGGTACCCGCTCGTTTCGCCTTGTCGCTAACTCGCTTTCAGCCTGTTCGGTTGGAGGATGCAGTTGCAGTTACAGTTTCAATAGTGAGAGAGAATTCTGTAGCGGAGGATTCGCGTACTGTAGCAAACAAGTAAACTGTAGCAGCAGTAGCAGCAGTAGCCGGAGGAAAATCCTCCTGCCGAACACGCCCTTTCTCAGACGGATCATGGTCTCATGTAGCTTTGCAAGGAAATCATCACCTAAAAGCGCCCCCTCCTTTCGATCTGCTCCCCCATGCAAAAGGTAAAACGGAGGAGGTGACAACGACGCAAGCTTGCGCTGCACACAACAGAGAGACTGAGAGAGCCCCACGAGGGCACGATTCTGCATGGAGGGCAGGTGGAGTGGACGGACGCATGCGAGTGTCTGTTCCTCTGTAAACCATTTCTGTTCATCTCTTTCAGTTCAACTTTTACAACCGCATGTACAGTTTGATCGATGAGGAGGAGCCTCATAGCCAATATACAACCTCTTTCACTTAACCTACCCCCCTAAAAAACAAAGGCATCTTTCGATCGACAGGTATAAAGGCCAGGAAGAATGAGAAGAAGAAGAAGAAGAAGAGGAGAAAATTTTCTCTTCAGAACGATGACACTATTTCTTTTCTTTTCTGTGTAGTACTGTAATGTTCTACGCGACCTGCAGCGCCGGCCTCGACATGATCCGTGTGTAAAGCACGAGGTTCCAGATGTCGGGCACGCCGGGGAGGCACCAGTGGATGCAGTCGGCGTAGGTGCCCGGGTCCGCCTGCTCCTCCGGGCCGAGCACCTTCCCCTGCCGGATGGTGTGCACGGAGGTGTGCCCGTCCTTGCGCCGCTCCGACATGGTGGTGATGTCGACGAAGGTGATGGGCACCCGCGGCGCCGCGTGCCGCGAGATGTTGCGCGCAACGTGGAACATGTCCCAGTCCATGCCCAGCCACAGCGGGCCGTGCCACTCCAGCAGCGGCATCGTCTCCTTGGCGCACCGGATCCCGTCCGGGTTTCCCCACACCTGCGGGCTGCAGTTGCAAATCAAGGGACAAAAACATCAGCAAGTCCGTCCGTCTCTCATCTCATGAGTTGAATTTCGATGCAGAAAGTACTACTTAGTATGTCAAATTTCATTGGTTATTTAAGATAGTTTTTCCGAGATGCAATGTTGGAGCATGTACGCCCTCGTGCAGAATAGAATACGTCCCGTGTCCTCTTCACGGGCGGGTATTGCTACTTCTACCTGCCCTCGATCTGATTCGCTCGCCGAAACTTAACTGTATCTTTCGACGTGACACGCCTCCAACTACCCACAGCTAAGTGCCCCTTCCGTGGACGCAATCACCACTTCATATCATACCGTGCAATTCCGATTAAGCTAGACAAGCCAAAAGGTTCCTTATCACTGTTCTTTCCACTTCAAGTACAACTTCTTCAGACGCTTGCATCTTGTAGCCGGCTGGTGACAACACGTCGAAGCCCGTCGAAGCCCTCAGTGACTTGCACACTCACCAGATACGGAAAAAGCTGTAGCCTTGTCTCGCTACTACAAGCCTTCTCGCGTACAACTACTAAAGGAGAAATGCAGAATCTTTTTTTTCTGTGAAAAGGAATGCAGAATCTTTGACTGAGCGTATGCGTTGGCAATTCAAAGCGGTTTGCTTCACGGAACCTAAGCATCATCATCGATCGGTTTCCTGATAGGTCATCCTCCTTTTTCTTTCTTCCTGGAAGCTTTCGTAATGCGTCATCCTGGGACCGGGCAGTGCCAACTAGCTGCTGGATCGTTGTCAATGCATTGTCTGTGGCGATAGGTAACCAAAAGCAACCTTCCGCTCAATAGTACCACAGTACTAGCCTAGCTGCCACGTCTGGCACTTCTGCTGTCAGTGTATGTAGAGCGATAGTTTAGTACGGGCAGTTCGTATGTGTGCTCTAAGCGTTCGTTGCACCCTCTTCTAAATTTTAGACCTGTCACATTAAAGAGAATCTTACTATTTAAGAATATTTTTATTAATTTAATGATAAAACCTATGTCACGACTCTCCCTTTAAATCGTGAGACGAATCTAATGAGCATAATTAATCTATATTGCTACAGTAATGCTACAGTATCTTCTACTCACAACTTAATTACTCTCATTAGATTCGTCTCGCGAGCGGAGTCTTGAAATTAGGTTTATAATTAAATTTTATTTGTAATTAGAATATTCATTATAAAAACCCTCTAAAGTTTAGACCCCATGCAACGAACACACCATAAATTATTGGAACGGATTTATATATGGAGAATTGGAGATCCAATCGATATAATATTGGAGCAAACGGCACCTAATCAGAATCTGTGGTGCTGACTCTGAAGAGGAACGCTTTGAGCCTGAACTACGCAATAAGATAAAGTAAAACGTCAGATGCAAGTAGGATTACCAGATGAGAAGACTTATCCCCTGCAGTTTCTACGCTCCCCCGTGACAGAACGGATTTGATAGCTTCACTGTTTGTGCTAGCTAATGGTCCTGTTGACGTTTTCGATCCATGATCCCAAAATTCCGGCAACGGGATAAGCTGGCCCTCGGAACACTCGCCACAGTTTTTCTACCACACCCAGAACAACTATGAAGATACGTCGCTCGCCGATCATTGTTTGCGTCATGGACTCATGGTGGGATGCATCACGGATCGCGACGGCCAAGAGGATCGAATTGGAAGCTTCGACATCTCTCATTCGTGCTAATAATTCGATCCCCATGTGACGAGACAGGTACGCACAGCTGTAATAAGAACCCATGCGTCCTGTGGTTCTATCGCCATAGTACTCCTAGCACTGTTAGTATTAATTTTCTCAAATTGCAACTTGGACAGCGAGCTACAATAATATTGGCACGATAGGAACGCACATTAGGTTGGACATCTGCGGACTAGCTGGGTCAAGTTTGTGACGCAAGTTTCTTGACCGCATAAAGTGCATAGAGAACTGGAACACAAGGAAGATGCCGATCCAAGTAACATCTAAAAAGCCGCGTTAGGCATTTGTAAAAAAAGATTTGTGTACCAGTATACATGTGACTGCAGGCATGTACACTATGCTCAGCCTCGGGATCGCTAATGTAGTACGGAACACTCTACTTTAAAACTTTTAACTAATTAATGTACCAATCTGTCTTGTTAATTGTTCTCTGATCGGTGCTTCTTGGTAATTCCTTTTCGCCACGGGGTGGCAGCAATTGCCAATCAGTCCCTCTATGTACCTCAAAATTGTGGTCCCAAAAAATGTACTTCAAATTTTATACGGAATTCAGTTTTTGGGAAGGCTTACAAAAACTAGAGCATGTAGCTTCAGCCTAAATTGGTCCTCGGTGCTAGTCCATGTGCCTGTGGATTAGCCTATGCATAAGAAAAAATGTCTTATCCTAGCGTTGATAATTGACGTGTATATATACTTCTCTTAAACAGTAGACGGCTTAAATGTCAAACAATTGCTCTATACAACTACATCGAGTTAACGAGCTGCTAACATATGCAGTGTTAATTAGGACCACGCGTACGAAGTTAACAGCAGGACGGCCAGGAAGATTCCACGGCTCGCAATCAGCGACCAAAATGCTGATGATCAAGTCACATCCGCCCCCCCTGTTATTAGTAGCAGACCACGTCGCTGGTGCCGCGGAGCAACAGCCGAACCGCCTTGCACGAAAACGGCACCGCAGCCTCCGCGCACGCGCAGCCCGGGTCTGACATTTCCAAGCCCCAAGAAAACGACCCAATCGGCTGGACGCGACGCGCGTGTTTTCCCCTTGGTTGGCTTTGGAGCTTGGACTCGTCCGCCGACGGGACACCGACCGTGCCGATCGGGGCGCGCCCACCAGTCCATGTAGTACGTAGGATCGGTACGTGTGTTCGTTCTCCTAGCGCTGCCGCGGCAGGGCACACGCACCACGCGCTGCCCCCCGTTCTCGTCTTTCCACCACGCACGCGCGCAGTACGTGCAACGTACGCCCATATTGTTGCCCAGAAAGGTTCCAAGACTTCAGCGTCGTCTCGTGCGTCCGTCCGCACACGCGCTAACACCGTAAGATCGGCTACAGTGAACTGACACTGTTACGTGCACTATCGGGCGTACTTTTTGTTTGCATCTCTGTTCAAGAGTAGGCAGGGGATGGCGGCTATGGTAGGGAACGGCCGGAAAACTGCGAAGAAATTAAGGTCGGTATAGCACACGGTACCTGATGTGGAGCGGGGACATGCTCATGAAGAAGACGGACGTGCGCGCGGGGTCGACGTTGTCGTTCACCCAGCCGGCCCAAGTCGTCAGCACCTTCTTGTACGCCTCGATCCGCACCACCTCGTCGTGCTCCTCCCAGCTTGCCCCGCCCGGTCTCCTGCCAATTCCAGCAAAAACAACGTTAGCGTCGCTTTCCAGTCCAGGCGCGGCCGGCACGTCAAATGGAGTGGGTAGCTTTCTGCCGGTTGCACACGGCTAGGCTAGGAAAAATAAGAAAAACAACACGTACATGACTTTCATGTCGAGCGTGTTCATCCACCAGATGTAGGTGTTGAAGATGAGGTAGTCGACGCCGCGCCAGTGCTCGGCGTGCGCCGCGATCGCGTCCGCGTTGATGATCCGGTGCTGGATGCTGTGGATCTTGGGGTCGTCCGAGTTCGACTCCACCAGGAACGGCGCCCAGTAGAATTCCACCGTCGCGTTGTACTCCTGCATCACCATTATTCAGGTTCCGGTCAGTTGGTTAGTTCCGTGCCAGGATAAACAAGGGCGGCCGGGCTCATCCCAGCTGGAACCAAACGGCCCAGCTTCTTCGCTGAAATGTGAAGTTGGTGCACCTAGCCGCCACTAACAGGGAACAACACGTCACAGTTGACAACGGCTGCGGCGTAGAACGAATCAAAAGAAAAAAAAAATGTATAATGGCAGCTGCCGTAGGGCCCAGGTAGCTAGCGACGGTTATCCTGGTCGGCACGAATCGTAAAGAGAGAGAGCGAGACGCACCCAGGCGTGGAAGACGACGCGCTGGCCCTCCCAGCTGACGTATTTCTTCCCCGGCGACACCGCCGACTGCACCAGGCACACCATCGACTCCCACTGGTTCCGGTTCAGCGAGTCGCCCACGAACATCATCCGCTTGCCACGGAGCCGCTCGATGAACAGCTTCGCGTCGAACCTGCAATTAAACATAAGCGTTTCCCATTTATTTAGGCAACATGCGAGAAATTAATCGCTGCCGATCCTAGCTTTGAGAGCAGCAAGACCTTAATTCACCGGCCGGGCCTATACATGTAAGTTTGTGATCGCTATGATCGAGTTTGGATGTGCCACTAGTACTGTACCTGGGCATGTCGCAGTCCTTGGGCTGCCACCGCCACTTCTGGTAGGTGTCGTCGCGGCGGCCGTTCTTCATGCACGTCACCTGCGACGTCAGGAACTGGCACTCCTCCTCCTTGTACAGCGGGTAGCTCGTGTTGTCGAACACCCACCGCCCCTTGGACAGGTCGCACGTCTCCGGCACGCCCAGCACCGGCGGCACCACCACCGTCTTCTTCGCCGCGCGCTGCCTCCTCGCCTTCTTCTTCTTCTTCGCCTGCTTCTTCTCCTTCTCGGGCGTGGCGGCGGCGGCGTCATTCGTCGGGACCTCCACCGCCTGCCGGTGCGTCTCCTTGTTGACCGTAGCGGCGGCAGGCGTCTGCTTCTCGTCGTCGTGGTGCAGCACGGCGGCCTTCTGCTGCGACGACGAGGGGATGTCTCGCCGGACCACGCCCGAGGTGGCGCCGCCGGCCGCCAGCAGCTTCGGCGGAGGCGGGACGCGCGTGAGCGGCTCCAGCGTCAGCGACCGGATGTCCTCGCCGTACATGATGATGACGAAGACGCAAAAGAAGACGCCGGCCACGTACACCGGCAGCCGCCCGCCCTTCCGCGCGCCGCCGTGCTTCGCGCCGAACGGCTCGAACGCGGCGCCGGGCGCGGCGCCAGCGAGCGACGACGACTTGCGCCGGCCGGCGAACTGCATGGCGCCCGCGGCTAGCTGGCTTGCTCGCTCCGATCCCTCTCGCTACCTTCTTCTCGCTCTGCGCACGCACGCGGCAGGCTGGCTGGCTTGAACAGAGACGGAGGAAGGCGCGAGCGAGGGATCGAGCTAGCTCGTTCGCTAGCTAGCCGCTGGGTCTTTATGGATTGGCGGAGGGGCTAGCTAGCTGCGGATTTGGTGAGGGGAAGCCATCGCTTGATGATGCTTCCTTCTCTCTCTCCCTTCTCTCCTCTTTCTTTGGTCAGGCGTTGAACGGGCAAGTAAGCGCGCTTAATTGGATGGAGCGGCCGCGAACGATTTCATTCCCTTGATTGACATGTTCCAAGTCGACCTGGCCAGTGGAGCGCGAGGCATGTACAAACGTGGTACAGCACGTCATTGACATATTTGGACTACTTTATTTCCAAACCCAGCCCTGCGTATGTGCCGCGCCGGAATTAATAAATACGAAATCGTGTACTGCCGCTGCAAATTATTGAAGTAGCGTCATAGTGTGGTGCATCAACTGTTTTCTAGGACGAATTGATCAGAACTAATTTACAACAGTGTTATTCTCATCGACTTATTTAACCTCATGTTTGGTCAGCGTGGTAACTAAATTATTGTGAACAGCCTGGTTTATGAATCATGAAGAGAAACTGTGAACAACATGCATACGCATCACATGTAGATATGGGGAGAATGTTTGAGAGAACATAGATGGGTTTTGATTTCTCCACATTGCCTTCGTTTGGTAGAATAATGCACCATCCTAGCTGACGCTCTGTATGCGCTAGCACACGTCTAACTGAAGAATTTTGCAGCGATGTGACTCAGATTTGTGTACAGTACGACGCTGGATGCTCGCTCGGTGCCGCTGGATGTAGATCACTGGTTCAGAATTTTATCTACCTGGCTTGTCAGTTAAGCGAAAAATATTCAAACTAAACAGCTCAATTCCCACGTGTAAGATTTGGATTTGTACTGATCTTACTTGGTCAAATGCGATAGCCTTGTTTACTTTTTGTGGAGAGGTGCTAAATTGTTCTCAAATGTTACAGGAGACATTGTGTCACCGTGTATAGAGGTTTTGAAAATTGTTCACGTGAAAAAAATTGTACTACCCAATCATTTGCGCCATTATACGCCCGTCATCATATATTTGACTCCCATGATCCTGTATCGAGTTCAGCTCCTCTCGTATTCTCCATCGTGGCCTGATAGTGCGCCCCTGATAGCCATGGATGATGGAATCACTCCATTCGAAGAGGAAAAGTCAAATCACTTGGTGTTTCCATTGGTTCGTGTTTGAATCTACGTATTTCGCTTCACGACATGTTTGCCACAAAAGTATACTGCTCATGGGTCACAAGCGACAATGGAATGGCAGAATTGTTGGCTACTCCGGCGTGCCCTGCCGACTGTCTCTTCTCTTGTGAGCCATCGACGACACCAAGGAAACGCCAAGTATCAATTAATCCTGGAAAAGGGTTGCCCAATTATGAACCGTACCCTGCATATGCCGCGCGCGTTAGTGCTTCCTACATTCCAACTACCAATATTCTCATTTGACTCTGTTTTTCTTCAGTTAACGACTTAACGTATCAGACCTTCAGGCCTGAAACAAGGGACTTGTCTCCGGAAAACACCGTACTCCGTTACCACCTCGTGAAGCTATTTGCAAGAAAAAGAGCAAGCAACCGACGTATTATTCATCGAGGCATGCGACATGCGCTGAAATCGAACTGTACGGTTGTGATATACTTTTCGACAGCAAGGCACCACCGCTCCCGTGGGGCGTCACTCTGGCTAGAGAAAAGGATGTGTCTAGCCGGCTGACTTGGAACAAGTCTTTCTGCTCTTGTTCTGTTTGTCTCATTCCGTAGTTTCTTAGGACTGATCGGTGTTAAATGTTTTCCCATTGCTCAGTTCAGATCTTTCAGGATTCAGAAAAGGATTCAAATGTCTATAATAACGTTGGAAAGCAATTGAAGTCGTAGATAAACACAGGCTGATGCAGGGCGGATAAGCAAAAGTTGTATGTACGACTGGAATCGTCCGACCGCGTTGCGACTGGCTTGATCTGCGACTGCGTGCGTAGCTGAATTCGTGATTAGCTGCTGATGTCCACATGATTGCTGGAGTTGTACGTGAGTCTGTCAACTCAATCGGACCTGTAGCAGCTCTCCGGCAGATATATAGCAAAGCCGTAACAGTTGATCGAGCACTCTGAAGTGACTACCAAACCTACAGTGCCATGTACGGCAACCCGAGGAGGATCTAAAGCAATAACTGGTACAGTGATAGTTAATCTCGTGTCAAATCGAAATTAGCGGCCCTCACGGCACAGGTCCAATGACAAGCCTGTCGCGTTGTAGCAGGCCACTTAGTCGCCACTTTCGCTAATGACGTTCTGTACTTCGTCAGCTTCTGTTCCTCTCCTCCTGTTTCGGATTGACCTCTCTCCAAACTCCAAAGGCATTATTTTTGGTGGTTTTTGGAAGATGTTTGGCCACCCACCAGAAAATCATTTGCGTCGTCCAAAATGCTCCCTGCTCCAATAGCGATGTGCCTGAAACGGTGGTGCCTCTTTAAATGGTTCCGTGGCTTGGAAGCCCGGGTTTACAGATGGGTTGGTTTCGGTTGTTGATTTGGTTGTGCCCTTGATCACAACCGGAGTTGGAGAATTGGTTCAAACCTTCAAATCAGAGAGCGACCACTGCATCCAACGCCACTACTCTCCGAACTTGCTACTACTCAAAAGTGGAACCGTGAGGAATCTGAACTGCTTCTCTTTTGTTTCGTTCTCTTCCCTGGCCCTGGTACGGTCTTGTATTCTTTTTGTCTGGTGGAGTTTTAACCTGAAAGTTTGAGAGCAATTTGCAGTTGTTTAAGGACCAAGTGCAGCAGTGGTGGACCGCCATGCATCTGGGAGGGAGCGTGGTTACAAATCTTCCAATCGATATTAGTGGCAGACTTGTCGTCGATCCAAGGCAGAGCGTGGTTACAAATATTGTAATCGATATTCTGCAGAATAAATGAATAATACTCGCCAGAGTTTCCAGTTTCTCTTTTGGTTCATGCACCATGTCTCCATCATCGCATGGAACGGAGGTTAAACGCGACTAACCACGAGTCACGACGCACCATAGATTGGACGGACGCGGCCACAACTGGGCACATTCGTCTGTTGCTTAGCTGTGGACGAAGAAGCCTGAGGACAAAACATGCGGTGGTTCGTGGGTTCGTGCTTCGCAGCCCTGGACCACTTACTTAGTACATGTTCCCGGAGCTGGATGATTAGGGAGGGCATCCGCAGCCGCATCAACATACCGCATCAACACAAAGCCCTATATATTCTCCTTTCGGTTTCGGCACGAGGAGGAGGGGACGACCGACTTGTTGGAATTATTTGACCTCGGTAAATAGGCTGTAAAGCTCAAATTCGAATCCTAATTTAACCTCTGTTTAGTTGTTTTGATTGGAAGGCAATCTCAGCCCATCTAAGGACCCGGCTCCATGCCTACAACACTATATAACCCAGAGGAACCTCTGTTTTCTCTAGTTGTGTGTTAATCACGAAAATAAGCCATCAGGATTAAACTAACCTTAAAACTACCGATCCTTAAGCGTGCTGGAAGGCTTGGAAGCTCGGTGTCCCGTTTTTCTATATCTACATCAAGTTCTACATCATCTACTTGATCTGCCTCATCTACAGGGCAGATCTATGGCGAATCTATGTGTTGGTAAGTTTATTCCTTATTAGATTAAAAGTTTCTAGGTGTGATCTAATTCTTGACTAGTGATCCTGCGTGTAAGTTAGTTGATCTCTTTTATTTGCTCTAACACGACTCCCTCCTCGTCGCCTTGCGCGGCATTAAGCGGACACAGCGTTTGCATAGGTATGCCGGCTTGCGATTCGGGCGGAGCGGCTCCAATGGCTGGTAGTTGTGCCTAGTTGGTGGTAGCACGACGATGCGCAGTAGCATGTTCGCATGTGAAGGTCTGGTCCGTGGTCGCAGTCATGCCCGGATCAAAGACGCTTCGCAAGCAATGAAGCAAAGTACTACCTGCTACAGTAGATAGGAAAGGTAAAGGGTGGATATGGACTGCGGAGACGGGGATTCTCTCGCTGCTTTCACCGGTGCAAAGCTGAAGCTAATTGCGCGCGAGTTCCTTGACACTTTCACAGGTGTTTGCGTAAGCAACGGCGGTTGGCATGGAGTCCTTTCATCATCGAGCACATCCATCTAATTACTTATTTATTTACTGTTTGGGAGCCAGCCCTGTGCATTGTTCATATGCTCCTGATTAACAGTCTCCTTCCAACTCAACAGTCACAAGGGAGGTTTTACGTGATTGAACGAGGCCCTCCCAATATAAGCGCTTATATGTAGTGTAAGGATAGTTATGATAAAACACCAACTAAAATGTCAAATTAAGCTGAAATAAGATGCTCCTTTTTTTCTTTTTCTTTTTTAGGAACATAAGATGCTCCTAGCTGAAATAAATAGGCTGATTCAGACTTTCAGAGTTCAATCAATGGTGTTAGCCCTTAACACTACGTCTTTTCGTACAACGTGAAACGGGCTTGAGCGGGACGGCCTGAACCACTAACTCGCAGGCAGCAGCAAGCCAGCAATCAATATCTGGGCTTCCTAGCCCATAACTCAACTCGCTCTATTCCACCAACGGCCTTTATTACAATCGATAGTGTTGGAGCCCATGGTATGCTCTTAGACAATACGCCAATCCCCCTTCAGCAGTGATGCCGTGATGTGGGCATGGCATTGGACTCCTAGGGTCCCTTGTCAGTTGGCAACCCCTGTGTCTCAGTACGTCTGTTGATATTTGCATCGCTTGACGTACCATCGTCTATCATCGGCCTGTTTGGAAGGCTGTTTGGCAGCTGTTTTACTGTAATGATTGCTAAAAAAATAACTATGAATACTATAGCGACTGCTGAAGAAATAACTGAAACACTGTAGCTGCTACAATGCAGCCAGCCAAACAGACTGCATGTGACTTAGAAGGCAAAACGCTGCGCAAGCATACCTCACCATTTTTATTTTTACGAACCGCATAGCCCACCATCTGACTATCTAAATGCCTAGATGAGCGTGATGTGCTTCTCGCATAGCCAGGCAAAAATAGATGTCATCGCCAGGCAAATCCTGACATCGTCGTGTCTTTTTTCATCCTGCGCTGACAGACACTGCCGCAGTACGCACCTCCCTGATTTCCTCGTTCATTTACGTTTCCAAATCTTTTCTTGCCCGATTTAATTTCTTCCACCACCTCTCTCTCCTTGATCTAGGTCTTGCCTGCGCAACCATCCTTCTCCAGAAACGCGCGTCGGACGTTCGAATCCACGCGCGGACGTCGCCAGGAGGCAGCCGAAGTCACAGCCGCCTCCACGCGGAGACGCCGCCATCGGTGGCCGGAATTAGAGGAGGCAACCTGCTAGAGACGTCGCCGATGGGGACGACGAGGCGAAGACGAAGTAGGCGGAGCTTGCATCCAGCAGCTCCTCGATCCGAGATTCAAGCTCTCCATGCTGTCTCAGGAGGTGACGTCATCTCGCTACGGTGCATTTCCTTTATTTGTTCCCAGCATCACTGATTAAATATTCAAAATACTCTATATTTTTCTCTTTAAAGAATTTAATATTGCATACTTAATCATGTTTTCTCTAAAAATTTCTCAATACGTCAGTAACATGTCAAATGTATTGATGCCGATGTAAAAATATCAATTAATGAATCTAAGTAGAGATGCAAAACAATAATGATAGTTAACGTACTTACAAACCGCTTAATTTCTCTAGGACGCGATTTTACGCGCGACTCGCACACAAAACACGTCTTAGAACATCTCCAAAAGAGCCTCAAAACCTCTTCTTATATTAAAATAATGGGATTCAATAAAAAAATCATCTCCAACAGCACTCTAAAACTACTCCCAACATTTTCATACTCCCTAAACTCCTCTCATTTGTAGCTACAAACAGGGGAAGAGTTAGGGTCCCCATTCTTCTTTCACTATAATTAATAATTTTGTGGCCCCAAATGCTGACGTGGCCCAATCAAAAGTGTTTTGATCCACTTTTAGGGAGGAACTCTTGGAAGAGAAAAGAAGAATTGCCCTGTATAATTTTTTAGTTACTCTCAAAAACAAGTTTATAAGGCTAATTTTTTTAATCTCTCCGAGATGCTCGGCCATCTCCTCCATCAACCCGTTCCTATGCTACAGTTCCAAAGATAAAAAAAGGGGGTGTTCGTTTCTTTAGCGCTAAAATTTAGAGGGTTTTGTAACGAATATTGTGATTACAAATAAAGTTTAATTACAAAACTAATTTCAGGACTCCGCTCGAATTCGCGAGACGAATCTAACGAGGGTAATTAAGGCGTGATTAGACGATGGTTACTGTAGCATCACTGTAGCAAAACATAGATTAATTAGGCTCATTAGATTCGTCTCGTGATTTAGAGGGGGGTTGTGACATAGGTTTTGTCATTAAATTAATAAAAATATGTTTAAATGTAAGATTCTCTTTGATGTGACGGGTGTTAAAGTTTAGAGAGGGGTAAACGAACACCCCAAAAGAAGGAAGGAAGAAAAAAGTCTCCCGTTCCTCTCCCCGAGAGGCCTACTAGATCTAGACCCGTTCCTCTTGCTCGAGGTGTCGAGGCTCGAGCGAGACCAGCCCTTCGGCGGCGCGCGTCCCCTCCGTCCCCAGGTGATCTCCTTCCCCATCCTCTAAAAATCTCCCCCCTTCCTTTTGTAGTCGACATTGGGGCTGCACGCACTGGTGATGGGTCGATCCCTGAATCCCAAAAGGGGATGATGTAGGGATTGGGAGGGAAATTTTCATCTCTTGGAGGAGAGAGTTCTCTGCTCTGCTGGCGTTAGGTAGGGCGGCTGCCCTACCTCGCCCTATTGCTCGGTCCGCCTCTGGTTGATTATGTGCCAATTTTGTTATAATCTGTTGTTTTCCTTCCTTTCCATATATATTGCTTGTTTGTTTGATTCTGCGACATGTTAATTTGACAGGTGGGGTTTTCAACTCCACGCCTTTCATCCGATCTGAGCGACTCTTTTATGAGTCTACAAGGCATCCAGCATGAAGTTTTTAGAATACACCCCCTTCGACAGGTAAATATTCGACCTGTTGCTGGCGATCTGCTCTAGCATGCAATTCTATTTTCAAGTTTAGTGATACAGTTTTGTCAATCGTTTTATTTTGCAGTATAAATTTGTTCCTCGAGCAACTCAACCTTGGGGATTGCACAATCCGAGGAAACCTTGAAGCCTTCTCATGTAAGACTATTGTCCCCTGACTCCCATTGAGCTTCTTGCTTCATCACAATGAGAGCTGAACTGCTTTGTTAATTTGTAGGCAAGCACACCGGGACGGACCGTCGTCTTTCGATAAGTCTTGAACATGAGGTACACGCTTTTAGTTGACCCATGAATACATTACCTGTCATTGTTTGTTTCTTTCAGTGAGACCATGGATTAGTACACATGTGCGCTGCTGTGATTTGTTTAGAAATTCAATTTTCTCGCCGGGATGATAATGAAGTGAAACAAAGTTTTCGAATGCCTGTATAGTCCTTGGAGCCTTGTTGGGTGGCTCTTTATTGGGCATGTGTACTCCCTCCCCTTTTGTTTTTAGTTTAAAAGCATCAAAGTGATACAAAGCTAATAACCATGTACTAGTGGAGTGTCTAGTCTCCTTTCTTTGTGCTAACTTTATTTAGACGTATCTGTTTTTCTTTTCTCCTTTTCTTGGAATCTTGTGTTTGACGTTCTGTGTTACCAGGCATTAGTTTTGTAGAGATTATCTTTAATATTGAAGATGAAATTTACAAAATGATTCATACACGACTTTGCCATTGAGTGACACTTTAAAGTTGCCTTTTTTATGCCCTTATTGCCGTGCGTGGCTTATATACTATTCTAGTTTTATCCCTGTTTGCATGGCAGGGAGCATGTTCCTTGTTTCTCTGGTCGGTGGATCAGGGGCCAGAGAATCTTTGTGAATCAAATAAATTCTTAAGTGTCACAAGGTGAGGTTAATACATCCTCGCCATGTAATTTTTTGTTTAGCACACTCTAGTCCCTGAAAACATTAGAGCCTTTAGACTTTAGAGAAAACACATCGTTACCTTGAGAGGTTAATATTTTTTCTTCTTCCCTTTTCCAAATCTTACCAGGAATATGTGTGAAGTGTATGTGTATGCATTATTTCAGAATGCTGCTGTTTCATGCCAACTTTGTATGTATGCATGTTATGTTTCTAATAATGCTATATCTAACGTTTCTGCTGTGAATTCAGATTCTTGACTACCTTGGCAAGTCTTCTGATAGCGATCCTTCTTCACCAGTGGAACACTTGTCCTCCAGGTCGAGGTAAGGAAACGAAGAATATCTTTATTGTGCTTGTCCACAGCTTCGTTTCGGACGGCCTAACTTTTTTTTTTCTGTTTTGGTGTTTATCCAGCCGGAAAACTTTGATATATCTAGTTCTTACTCTTGGCCATATGTATCCAGATTATGACTTCAGGTAATTCTTTTTCTTCAAAAGTAGTGTGTTATAGTATGATCTGGGAGGAAGGATATCTGGGTAATGTCATAGTCAGCTTTTCTTGGGCGATATGGCAACCCGCTTTTGTCCTTTCCGACCAGCTTAAGGGGGTGTTGTCAGATGGTATGACAGACGGATTAATAACCGTTGCTCTTTGAGCTGAGAGTTCAATTCTCTCCATTTCCCTTGGCCAGTTTGGTATTTGATGGATCAACTTTCTTAAGGTCTCCTGCTCGTCATGCCATTGATTCATGATGGGACGACCTTCAGATTAAATTTAACATTGCTTTATCAACATTTGTTCCCTGAGCAGTGCTGTTCAAGCACACCTGTTCTTCAGAGAAGAGGAGTGGGAGAGTTTCAAGCTGATGATAGACACCTACTTATCTGACGCTTCTAGGGTAATCCTTTCTGGTTCTCTTTTGTGTTCATCATATGTAATGTCAAGTAAAATCACTGAAGTAGGCATGCTGCCACATCTATTACTTAAATGGTGCTGAGGCTGCCATTTTGCTGTTTCACTAACCTGATGTGCCTAAACCGAATTGGACTTCTGTTCAGCAATGGGCAACAACAAATGACGGCACTTCTCTTCTGGACAGCATGACTAAAGCTATTGATGAGGTAAACATTCACTTAAATATTTGGTTTTCATGTGGTTGTATGTTTACACCTTATGTTGTAGGTTATCAAAGTCAGAGAGTGTGACATCTACAGCTATAACCCAGACTCCGATGGAGATCCAGTCCTAGAGAAAGGGGCCATGTATGTTCGTCTTTGATACAAACTAGATGGTAAATTTAACCAGTTAATGGACACTCTTATGTGGATAAGCTGTTCAATTCCTTCTTGCAGATGGTCATTCAACTACTTCTTCTACAATAGGAAGCTAAAGCGAGTAGTGAGCTTTCGATGTTATTGTACTAGGTAGCTGCTTGCGCCAACCTGCATTGTTCTTATGAAACAAAATGAATTACTGATGCTTTTCATTTCTCCCACAGCAAATTGTCAGGAGATGACTTCCTTGGCGCTCCATCTGATGGCGAAGAGGAAGATGCCTTAATTGACATGGACATATGACTGACTGTTCTGCTAGGGATATATGACCAACCAATGTGACCTGCTGTGTAATATAAACCATATATGTAATTTCGGTTAGGATCCTTCGAGTCGGTTTGTATCATGTTATCTGCATAAAGCATGTCTTTAGCTTTGTATGTGAAGAATCGCCACAGCAGTCTGTACTGTTTGCTGGCAACGTTCGGTTTGTATTGCGAGGAAATGGTCAGGTTGAATAAATAATCTGATGCTTTTATCTCTTGTTTCTCTTCAATGATGGTATCTGTAACGTCATTCTTGAAATTCCAAGAAAAGATTGACTTCAAAACACTTCTTACAACGCGGTCGCACAAATGAGTTGGATGCATAACAGCAGTACTCTGTTCTTGGTAGATCCCTGCATTAGCCCTTGTGAGTCCTCTTATCATGGACCTAACAAGTTCATACACAGTATCAAAACAGTGCCGGAACCGGAGCCTTCGGGTCTCCTGGACTCGCCTGGAATAGTTTCTTGATTTGGACGACTGAACGATGTATTGTTACCAACGAATGGGCTGTATCACTAGTTTGGAGGCCATTTGCTAAGGCGCAACTGCATGATTGGTGCACAGCTAGTGTTGATGTACCATTTCACCTTTTTATTCAAGGGCCGCGCGGTGTCGAGAGCATGCTTGGTCCACAAATTGTAGAGGGTATTGGCCAAGGCATTCCCTAGCATACAAAGTAGTACTAGTACAATATACACCGTGATGTCTTTGCAAAACCATATGTTCTACGAAAATGATAAACCATTTGTCCGAAAAAAATGAGAATACGATCGATGCATGATAAAAACATGGTGACGCTGGCTGTCTATTCCGACCTTACACCAAAGCCAATGACAAACCAGAGGATTTTTCGAAGAATGACAAACCACAGTTTGACATCGCTATTGACAAAGCATGTTTCCTGGAATCTGTTTCAGATGTGCTGCAACCAGTTTTTCTTTTCGTTTGCCATACTCTCAACTAGAAGCTGACAAATACGGTTCGCGAAAAAAAGAAGCTGACAAATACCTCACGATCGCGACCGGTTGCGCGATTCCGAAATATCGCTCACCAAACCACGTAAAGAAGGACATTACCAACTCCTTTCCGTCTTCTTTATGCGTCGAAATGGACGTGGTCCAATGACAAAGTACTCGTCATCACTAAACAATATCCTGACAAAACACAAAGTTGACATGGAGATGCACTGCACACGTTTGCCATAATTTAAGTACGGCCCTATGATTGAATTCCGGGTTGCATGTTCAGATGCTCTGCTTTCTCTCCGCATCTACGTGTCATGATCATGCATGACCTTCGCCATCCGCTAGCGCCGTGTCTCCCTCTGTCCCAGCTCTCGCTGACAGTAATTTAACTGAGATTATACAAAAATCTTGACATGAGAGGATCGCACGTACCGTTGAAGGAGCGTGTCAAGATCAAACTGAGGAGAGCAGTATTTTCCATGTCTCGTACGTGCTTTGCTCCTTCCAAGTTCCAACGGACCGCTACACGCAGTATTTTCCATGTCTCGTGCTTGCCTCTTTAAACGTGTGTGGTTGCTTAAGGCTTAATCAGCTAGGTCAGGTTTTGACGCCTCACGCAATTTTGCAGTCACTTCTCAGATTAGATTTTTTTTAGAGACACTTCTCAGATCAGATTTTTTTTTAGAAGACTTCTCAGATTAGATGAGATGGCTTAACAGCTGGAAAGCTGAACATTTGCGGAAATGGAGCAAAAGCAGCAGAATTCAGTGATTTTGGGGAGTTGTTGGGTCCCGGGCCTCCCGGCCCACTTGGCATCACCGGTTCAGGTCGCCGTAATCCTCAAAAGTGGCCCACTTCCCTGTCGCTAGCGGGCCCACAAGACCACTCGAGCGCGACCCAAATAAAAGGGCGCCTACACACGCTGCCAACGACCAGCAAAACTTTCCCACCAAAAACACACCTTTGTTTCTCTGAGATCGCCTTGCCAAAATCCCACAGCTCCGGCAGCCTCCATGGCCGCCTCCTCCTCCACCTCTGCCACCACCGTCATGTCTGGCTCCGCCACCGGAGGAAGCATGCTCCCCGGTCCTCCCCCACCAACGCCGTCCAACCACCACCCGCTCCCCTCGGCCAACGCCGGGGGCACGGACGCCGCGCTCTCTGCTTTCCTCCACCGCATGCTCCTCTCCTCCCAGGCGCCGGCGCTCCGCTCGCCACCCATCGCGCGATCGCAGGCGCCGCCGTCTCTTCCTCCTCTCGTGTCGCTCGATGCCCCCGACCTGCGCGCCCTCCGTGACGCCGCCGACACGGGCTACTTCCACCTCGCCGGCCACGGCGTGCCTTCCGAGCTACCGTCCTCCGCGCTGGCCGAGCTCGCCCAAATCGACTCGTCCTCGGACCGCGAGGCAAACCTACGCACGCTCGGTTTCCCGGAGGAGGAGGAGGATGAGGATGAGAAGGATTCCGACGGCGGCGCCGATGACCTCGCCCTGGTGTTCGACGCCGGCGAGGGGGAGGCGGACGCGCTCCCGGCGGCAGCGGCGGAGTACGCGCGGCGGATGAGGGACGTCGGCATGCGCGTGGTGGCACTTCTTTCCGGGTGCCCCGACGTGGGTTTCCGGGAGGACCCGTTCGCGGAGGGGAGGAGGAACGCCAGGTGCCTGGTCTGGGTCTCCAAGGTCTGCGCGGGTGAGACGGCGGCGCCTCCGGTCGCGGGGAAGGCCAAGGCGTACCCCTACGTCGTCGGCCTTCACTGCCAGTGGGAGGCAAGCGGGAAGGAAGCGGCGCCGGCGAGCTGGGTGATGAACGACGGCGGCGCGTGGACTGCCGTGGGCGCCCGAGACGGCGCGCTCCTTGTCACCATCGGCGACATCGCTCAGGTACTTGCGTTGCGTGCAATTCTTTCGGTTTGACAAACGTGAACGTGAAATCAATAGGATATCCAGTTAACATTCTAACTGCAGTCTGCAACAGTGTTGGATTACATAAGCATGCTCCACTCTTCTTTTGTTGCTTTGAGTTGGTCAAAATATGTTAGATGCTGGTTAGTGCTCTAGTACACGTTACTAGAACCAGAGGCAGAGATTGAGCATTCCTTTTGTTTAAGCAACGGCATCAAATTCTAAAGTTGGTTATGCATCAGTATCACCACACAATATTGACTCAGTCGCCCATGTCAGCATAGTGGTGTGCATTACTCATCTCTGCACGGTTTGGAACACGTAAAGACACTAAATTAGTCAAATATCTCCGCTTTTCAAACGCAAAAGAGACCATCATATCATCCGAGCTGTTCTTTACTCCTCAAGCACTCATGTCATGGTTTTCTTTTGGTTCGCGTGCTAGGTGTGGAGCAATGGCAAGTTGAAGAAAGCGAGAGGGATAGCACGCCCAGCATCCGGCGCACCCAGTAAGGACGGACAGCACGGCGAGCCTGACCGCCTGTCGGTGATCGTCCTCATCACCCTGCCTCTGGACAGCGTCATCTCGCCGTTGGTCCCGTTCTCCGATGCCGCCGGCGACGAGGGCCGCGACGACGAGACGGATGGTGCCGGCGGAGACGGAGACGAATGGAGGTTCCACTCGTTTTTGCTGGAGGAGTACGCGTGGAGGGTGTATCACCAGCGGCTTCAGTTCAAGGATCCGCTGGTCCGGTACAGAGTATAAAATTGCCACGATGATCTGTGGCTTTGGCTTGTTTGTTGCTGTGCTTGGATTGGGTTGTGATCTCTGGAACTTCTGGAGCGGTTCGTTATTGATTTGATCACGAGTGCTTTATTCTCATCTTATCCCGTTAGCCATTTCTTATACCTACTAGCTGAGAAGTAAATAGAAGTGAACCGATGCTGAATCCAACTGCATTTTTTTGTGCGATTTTACATTTTTCAGACACAGTACTGGGACTCCAAACATTCAAACTTCTGTGCCGCTGAAGCGAGCTGCTTTTCGTATTGATCAAAGCGGCCTGATGCGTGTAACCAGAGTAGATACTGTAAGATACAAGAACCCGACCATCGAAAGTGATACCCGGAATCGAGTTCCTAGTGATCAGCGATCACTGATCAGGCACAAGCATCATTGGGTAACGCACATATTTTGTTCAACCGCTCAAAATCTGAATATTCCCTGAAAAATCAAGCATGGTGTTCGTCTTTTCTTAAAGAGTGAAGTGCATGGCCGGTCTTTAAACTTGTCCAGCCATGTCACCTAGGTCCCTATACTATCAAAATGCACTTTTAGCTCCTCAAACTTAGCTTTGGGTGTCATTTAGGTCCATGTACTCTCAAAATGCAAATTTAGGTCCCATAACATGGCTTCGGGTGTCATCTAGGTCCAATGCTGTCAAAATATAGTGTTAACCCAATTAAATTGATTAAATCTAGCGAGTGAATGCGGATCTAACCACCTAATGCATGCTATTCTTTGATGAAATTGAGGAGTGAATATGTATTGTTTATGACTAGAGTTTGTGATTTTTTGAACATTTGACGCAACAATGCTTAACGAAATCCAGTGTTTCATTTTTTTTTTGTTGCTGCTTACTTGAATGATCTAGTAGAACAACAAGGCATTTATTAATATTCTATGCACACATTTGAGTCAAATAATCACGTTTATTTAACTATAATTAAGTTATATCCATAAAAATAAAAATAAATGAATTTAACTAGAATGATGTTGTATTTTGAAATTATAGTGACCTAAATGGCATTCAAGGCTAAGTTTAGGGAGCGGAAACTGAAATTTGAGAGTACAGGGACCTAAATGGCATCCGAGGCTAAGTTTAGGGAGCCGAAAATGCAATTTGAGAGTATAAGGACCTATGTGGCACGACTGAACAAGTTGAAGGACCGGCTATGCACTTTACTCCTTCTTAAACCTCACTCGGCTGAGTTCGAATCTCGAACTTTCGGTGGCCATAATGCACGCCGTCCGTACATGAAGTAGCTTTGCCTCTCGAGAATGCTTTTGAAAGCTTTCGTGCCTGACTAGGTGAGTGCCCGTGCGTTGCTACGGGAGCGACAACAATATTAATCGAATAACAAATATGGACAATCCACATAATATCAACAAATACCTTAATTAGTTCTCTAGATTTATGTATTCTTGTGCCTGAGTTGCAATGTGAACCAAAATTTTTTTTATGACAAATGCTATTTATTTTGTGAATTTGATACAAAATAACATAAAAGATTCTGATAATCAAGTTCAAAGGTAAATGCCAAAATAGAACACGGATGAAATCAAGCTAACAGGAGATTAATGTATGGTTGGATTAATATATGCAAAATATTTGTCTAAAAGAAACCAAAATCAATATGCGATCAAAAATTGCCCACGGTCTGTATTCTGATGCAAAATAATTTTACATTTCTAAAAGGATACAAAAATGAATATGGGCTCCCCAACTGCCTCTCCCTATCAGCATCTGGCTCCTCACCCAGAAACTGCAACATCCTATAACCCCACCACTTGCCTTCTCGGGGATGGACTAAGCCTAAAGACCTGCTCATCAGAGAAGAATAATGTTATAGTTGCAGGCTAAACTATATCATGTAGCAAAGCTCGCATATTACTGAGCTCAGTCAAGCAATTATCAGGCAAAAAAATTCGACATCCTCATCAGTGCTCACCCAAAGTATTGTAGTATTTTTTTTTTTTTTGGAGAAAGAGAATCAATTTCACCAATAGCTTAGTTCACTATGTGACTCTGTATCGTCTTGCTATTTTTAAAAGGACGTACATGTATAAACTCCTCTGTATTCAGCAAGTATACAAAACATTAGTATGCTACCAATGCCTTACAATTATGTATGAGAAATCTCATGTAACTTTCAACCTTCAGAATATATAGCATAACTAAATTATCATCGTTACATTATGTCATGCAAGACGAACCATCATCAGTTATCATTTATATCTCATACAGACAAAAAAGATATTCTGTCAAACAAAAGTAACAAAGAACATTGCTCCCAGGCTGCTAATATCAGATTGCTTCTTAGAGAAGCTTGTGTCCTTTTCAAAAAAATAAATAAATAAATTGTGAGACTATGAAAAGAAAGAATTTTGTTCAAGGGTATCATCCAGTACATCGAATATTCGTTAATAAATTCATTTTATACACTGCATTGTTCAAAGAAAAGAAGCTTAGAGGAGCTGCATTATTCAGAAAACAAACTTAGGAGTTTAATTGAAGCGACACGCATTATCGACAGTGAAAGGGAAAAAAGTTATAGTTTGTGATTACCAATGATACGTTTATGTCATGCAAGACGAACTATCATCGGTTATCATTTATATCTCACACAAAATAAAGATGTCCTGTCAGATAGAATTAACAAAGAGCATTGTTTCGAGGCTGCTAATATAATATTGCTTCTGAGTGAAGCTTTTTTAAAAAAATTTTTTGTGTGTGGTCTTAATTTTTTAGTGAACCAATGAAAAGAAACAACTTTGTTAAAGAATATCATCCAGTCGTTAGTAAAATTCATTTTGTACACTGCATTGTTCAAGCAAATAGCTTCGAGGAGTTGCACTATTTAGAAAAAAAAATACTATGGAGTTTAATTGAAGTGTCACACATTATTGATAGTGAAAGGGAAAAGGCTATAGTTTTTTATTATCATTTTACAATTCATCTTTGAATGGACAAGCAAGCAACACGCATTTTAGAAAAGTAAGCAAAAAGGATGGATTAAGAAAAAAAAAGGAATAAACAAAGGAACGCCATAGTCACTGGAAAGCAGCAGTTATTCTGAAAAGATCGAAATATGAAAAAGGCAAACTAACCTCAACATGTAACCATTGCTCCTCTTGTAAACCTCGTCATCAAAGCTCTACGTGCCTGTGCTGACCTGAGGGTACAATGACTTAGTCGAGCACCCAAATTGAGACTGAAACAAAATAAGGCAACTAAGAGGAGACATGAAACACACATTAAGCTATTTGATTTAACAATATCGAATGAACTATCTAATTCTTCAGTGGGATAGATCAAACACATTTCCTAGAGAAAAATGTAAGAAGCAATTGCTTGAGTTGCTCAGAACATGCTGTCTAGCTCCATCACAGCACATGTACTACTTGCTTGGTACAAAACTGATGTTATAAAAAAATGAAATAAGAAGACATGCATGTTGCCGTCACCGTCAGAAAGCATGTAACCCTAGCTTTACTTTACATTGCTTTAGGCATCTGTATCAATAAATTAAAACAGCTACACAGTCACGAGGTTGCATGGTAAACCAGGAACAATGTATTGTCAATATATCATTGGAGAGTTGCCTTGGAATTATCCTCTGCAGATTGCGTACACTATCAGTTGGAGAAAAACAATTGAAGGAATAACAGATAATTCCAAAGGTTCGGGTTGTCTAAAGTATGTGTGACACAAACAATATGCATCTAAAAGAAACAATATCATTAATTATTACTGCAGACAACCATTTCAGAAAGCAAGCAATTCTAACCAATGCCCTCGCCATGATCAAAAGGAAGGCTTGTAATTCCAAATCCAAAGTTGAACTTACTGATAAATAAATTGTTATCACTTCCTTATAGCAAACAAACAATCGAACTATGATAGATTAACCTTCAAACTACAGAACTGGTTTTCTTCCCAACAATTCTAACATTGATATACCAAAAGGAGTAGAAAAAATACTGATAGGAGAGAGAACTGATTTGAGGACGCTCCTACTTCAAGCACATATTTGTTTCACTTTAGTTGATAGCATCTGGGACATGACAAAAGAGTAGAACAAAAGCTTATGTGACTGAAGAATGGACTCTAACTGCACTGGTTAACAACAGAATTTCTATTAGATGGACACAATACAAATACTATCCATGATGTTTTCAATTCAACCAACTGCTAATGAAACACGGCAATAAATCCATCATAAATGTCAGGGAACGCTCTTGACAAATATACTGTGATTTAGGAAGTTAGCTCAAAAGTGGCACATAATCAAAATCAAGAAACATAGGCAGATATAGAGGTAGGCCTGCAGACATAGGCATCACCCTGCATTTGGTTAAATTTTCCATTTAGAAAACATAAGAAGCTAGTACAGATATCCAGTGTCAACTTCAATTAACTTACCAGGAGGAAGCTTCAGATGAGTAAGTCGAGCATCTGTCAGATATAGGAAGATTTAGATTATAGCCAACAATTCTTTCCAACACATGCACAACATCTGAAACTGTTCATGTAAAAATAGACGATTTCACATAGCAACATGTGAACGAAAGCACTGACTGGAGATTCCAGCGGTACTATTTATCAAGTTACCTCTTAAGCAAGAAAACTCATGACTCATGAGTTGTTTACGAAGAAAACAGCACGCATGATTGGATGAAAATCCGAACCTCGATGACCAAACAAAAAAAAAAATGCATAGTTGTAGCACTGCTGACGACCAGATATTTGGCACTGCAGACCATAGAAATTGAATATAAATTGATTCTCAAGTGCATCTTAATTATCTTTCTTCACCGTGCCTCCAGAAGCAATATTCTCCTGCAACATATGCATCCTAATCGCAGCAAAAAGGACCAGACACTGCAGTCTCTCAACTCAGAGGCAGTGGTGCCGTGAAATTCGAATCGCGGATGAGCGAGCAGTACAGGAGAGTGGTGCTAGCTGCGTACCTCGGACCCCGGCGTCCTTAGCGAACATGAGCTCGACGGCGGCTTCGAGGTTGTACGTGGGTTGCGCCAGCAGCGTCCCAGGCGACCGCGTCTCGGCGTACATGGAGAAGCTCGGACCGCGTCTCGGCGTACATGGAGAAGCTCCAGGTCTAGCGTAGGAGGCCGGCTGGGGACGGGGAAGAGAAGAAGGCGGTTTCAGATCCACGCCCAAATCCACCCGGCGTCGCTATCATGTTCATCCTCGGTACCTCGCGGGCAGCGCCGCCCAAGCCACCGCGTGACCCGCCACGAATCTTAGGTGGCGGCTCCTCTCCCCGACGGCACGATGGTCGCGATGCGGCTTCTCAGTCTGGTTCGCGCGATGGAGTCGGCGTGGGCTCGGGGGTGGAAGGGCTGCGGCGCGATGGCGGTAGCGGCAGCAACCTCCCTAGGCTGGTAGCGCGGCATCGCGGCGGTGACCTGATTCGCACAGAGGAAAAGGATCAAGATCGATGGCGGAAGGGAGCGGGGGTGTTGCGCGGACTTGGGAGAGGCGGGGGAGGGGGATGACGGGAGTTGCGACGTGGTGGGCGCGAATTTCGGGTCCCAGGCGCGCCCCTGTGAGTCGAGCGGACTTCGGATCCAGGTGCAGGGAGGCGGAATACGGATTTTGCGGGGGCTGACGACCTCCTCCCAATTCATATGTTGTAGAGATTCTTACGAAGCTCGAGATACGTATCTCGCAGCTTTCGGTCATTCCACGCTTTGCGCGGCATTCCACGCTTTCGCGGAGCGGCTTATGCTGTTGTTACGGGCCGAATTGTACAGACCAGATTCTGATGGCAATGAGCAGCGAGAACTCAGCCCACGAGGTTTACAGCCCACAACAGCCAACCAACCAACCCATCTCCGCGCGAAGCCAACGCACGGCGGCCCACGCCGAGCACCTCGGCTGCTCTGCGCGCATAGCCCGCCGCCGAGTTCCCCGTCCACCATTCCTCCTCTTCGGCTGCGGCTTCCATCCGGGTCTCGTCGCGACTGCCGCCGGAGGAGCTCCTGCGGAGTTTGGTCGCGAGATGGCCGGCGGTACCTGCAGCGTGTGCAAGGAGACGCCGTCCAAGTACAAGTGCCCCTCTTGCCGCACACCCTAGTAAGTCGACCCACATGCCTTCTCCGAGGTTCCGTGGCATAAGTGTTCACCGTGAGCTTGGCTTGATGCGTGGTGTATTAGTAAACGAGTAGTTCCTGCAACTTCCCGATTGGTTTTCCTGGTATTGGTTCGTACCCATGCTGCTGCGTTACTGCTATTTGTTTGCTGAGGATCATGATTAACCTTTTGCCGTGGGGGAATCACAAGGGAATACGGGCTGGCTAGGGTTCTGGGAACAAATATAACCCCTGAAATTTGCCTGGTGCCTTTACCTTCGAATTGTATCTTACCGTAGATGTGAAATTAAAGTTGCATACGGGTTACAGAGCATTTGAGCTGCCGTATGCTATGAGTTAGAAATTAGTGCCACTGTTATTCTTGCCTAAAGATAATGTAGTGTTGGGTCCATGGACTTTTGAACTTAGATGCTTCATGCTTGATGATCTATGGTTTTTCCCAAATAATGAAAATATTTTGTACATTAGGATGTGTTTGGTACCTGCAGAACATGCTGGGCCTCATTGTGATATAACAAGAGAATTTGTCTCTAGCTAGTATTTCTACCATAGTATCATTGGCTTTCGGCGTCTCACATTTCTTGAGAATGAGAGTGCTGTAGCCAAAAGATTTAACCGAACATTTCAAGTGATGAAAATGATCTTCCTTAACCTGTGCACCGTATAATGATTGAAATTACACTTAAGGAATCATGTCAGAAAATTTGAGGCCATTTAAGTTTTTCAGACACTTAAGGAATCATGTCAGCAAATTTACATGAATGCTTATATCTTGGTAGGTGGCACTTTTGGTAGTCGTACATCAAGTTTCGAGTTGATGGATATGTGTCATGTAATAAAGAAAAGTATTAAATGTTAACTTTTCCCTTTTGCTAGTTGAATCTAATTTACTGTTTCATTGCTTGCAGTTGCTCTGTCACATGCTTTAAAAATCACAAAGGTACTTCAGTGCTGTCCTCCATCATTCCATTATTCTGACATACTAACCATTTATGTCCATTAAGCAATTCAACCCTGTTTTTGACATTTTGGATGCACATCCTTTGAATGAATTATGCCTCTGAAACACATTTTTTTTTTGTCGATTGGCAAGTAATGGAAAATGAAAGAATTGCTAGAGTGTTGTAATCAAAGGGTTTTTTTTTTTGATAGTAATGAAGATTAGGAGAGCATTGCAACTCGCAGCACATAAAATTTTTAACGCTAAATTTCTTCAGCCACAATTCTTACAAGACTAAAGAGTAGCATGAAATGCTTTTATAGCATTAAACTTTGTCTCCTTCGTTTTCCTGGGAGCAATGATCACAGGCTTACAAGCTGTTACAATCATTTAAATAGGATCAAGCTGCCTTACATGAAAGTTCGTTAGCCCTCCAAAGCCTCAAATGTTGATAATTTGGTGCTAAATATTGATTTATTTGCAGATACTTGCCAAAAGGCATTGCCTCAGGAAGAAATTGGCAAATCATCACTTCTAGAGGATGTTAGTAAGTGTTCTAGATTTTGTGACAAAATTCTTAAAATGTGGTTGCTTCTTTTAACATACTCTAGGCTCTGCGATAAATGCCTGCTGTATAGTTATGGTTAAGATTTCCAGACATAATAACCATGCAACAAAGGAACATGATTATTTATTTCATTGCATGGGCTTGTCTGTATTACGCAGGACTCCCTGGACTGCGTTGAATTGATAACTTCCTTGAATGTGGATATCAGCTTTTATTGATCCTGAAAGAACATGATTAAGTGTTGTTATTAGGGGATTAGTACTTGAGAAGCGTAATGTTAATGTCTCCCTTTGACAGTTATTTTGTTAGAGGTAGCTTGCTTCCTATTTGTGCCAGAAATAGTCCATGCTGAAGATATTTTGT
This sequence comes from Eragrostis nindensis, assembly GCA_012490785.1. Lineage (NCBI taxonomy): Eukaryota > Viridiplantae > Streptophyta > Magnoliopsida > Poales > Poaceae > Eragrostis > Eragrostis nindensis. The sequence continues at coordinate 15,196 of JAAXCT010001343.1, read as the reverse complement.
ATTATATCTAGACCACAGTTTTAGTAACACCTTCTATTGTTAACAGCACGCAGCTCTGGGTTGCAGGAAGACGGAGCAGATTGTCTTAACAACAAGGATCAACAGCCCTTTTTATGTAGATACTCATACAATCTTGTTGTATATTTTCTCTGTCTTCCTAATTTCACTTGATTCTTTCAATAAAAGTTGGTTGAAACAGGACTTAAAAAGATTATAAGCTTATGCCCTCTATGAACAGTTGCTTAAGCCAACCATTCCCAACTACCTCCAACTACAGAGAAATGGAGCTATATTCATGTTTTGTCAAAGTAGTTAAAGTAGCTAGGTATGATATGTAATGCTATTTTATTTTCTTAATTATTGGTTTCATTAATGCCAATAAGATCGTATGCTTTCCTGTTGTTCCACAGCACCAGACACCATGTGCCCTGCCAAATCTCCAAATATGTTGTCCCCTACAAAAGCTCTTGAAGTTGAGGATCCAAGCTGGCTTGTTGACAACAATAGGTTAAGGTCTATAGGTGTGGCCTACCGTACCATCAAGTTTGACTTATATTGACATTGTTATGCACTGTCTGTTGCATTAGTAAGATTCTCATGTAGGTTAGTTACAGAAAGGGATATCTTCTGTGTGACCTCCTAATTCTCGACATTTACTTCAACTTTCTTAAAGATCTTGATTCATACGGAAAATTCACTGTTGTAAGTGCCATTTATGAGCATGTAGGGAAATCTGTCCATGAAATTGAGTTAATCTACCAAGATGTTTATAGAGAATATTTCTGACTTTTCATGATCAAATAATTTCTAATCCTTCATGTATCATGTGTAATGTAGTTTATTTAGTGTATTTCAACGAGGCTGTTTTGTAATTACCGACGCATTTAGACCGCTAAATCCATGAATGCCAGGATCAAAAGAAATCTTAGAGCATCTGTACCTTGTATGATTATTAATAGTATCATGACAATCTTTCTATGAATGCTTTTAATTGAAGGTTCTATTCTTGACAGTGGAGCTGAATGAGATTCGTGATGCTGTGAGGGATCCTGAACTGCAGAAAATGATACTTAAGATTGATGGCTCTTCAGAACCAGAAAAGGTAATTCTATTGTCATAACGGTTAAGTGTAAACTTTGTTTAGATTCATATGTAATTTGTTTGATTAGCTAACTTAACATCTGATATGCAAACAAACAGTCAGGATAGGTTGAACACTGGTGGGAAGCTCTTTTTTTTTTAAAAAAAAAAATTCTCATGGAATAGTATAAGTTGCCTCTATTTCTCATTTCCATGAATTTGATATCTACTCAAATGTTGGAAAAACCTTCAAATGGGGCCATGCCACTTGAATTGACAGCAGCAGATCTGCAGATATGAATCTTGGCTGCTCAGTACTTTTTAATCTCTCCCCCAGTTTTCTTTCTTTCATTGTCTGACTCCTCATTGATGTCTGTAGGAATTGGAGAAACTGATGGAAGGTCAAGCTTTTCGCCAATTCACGGACAAGGTTTTCTCACTTGGGCTTGACCTTTACCTTTGATCTTGTTGTGCACCTTGGTTAATTGTAATAATATACAAATCACGAGCGACGTTGATAATCATGCTGCCTTCGCCTTGCAGATTCTTGACATTGTTAGTCCACAAGAATGATTGCATCTACTATTTGGTGGAACTCTGATGCTGGACCAAATAGAGACACCCAGGCAAACAAGGGAAAGTGGAGCATCTCGTCTTTCTTTTTCACTATAGGGTAGCCTTTGCGCGTCTCCACTCTCCAGTTACCGAGTGAAAGGAATCTGTTGGTATCCTGAAAATGTCTCTGTTAGCCAAGATTTCTCTTTTGTGATGGCATCCTACATTTCACTCAGTATGCCATTTATGCCTGTATGGCTGAAAAGAAAGTGTAGCATAGACAGTGACCCGATCTAAACGGAGAAAGCTGAAAAGAGGGATGGAATCCAGAAACTTTCATTCGACGGCGCTCGATGACCATGATTCCCCTGAATGCTTTTTGTTACTATAGTTACACCTTTGGCAAGGTTTATGGATGTGATTTTGCTTTGGCTTATTGCCTCATAAGCCATAAGTTTTGTCAAACAGCAAACAATCAAAATGGCTTATTGTTCATTTCAAAAAAAAATGGCTTATTGTTACAAGCTGCAATAAGCTGTTTACGAATTTGTATTAGGATGTGCCATTTTGCATGATCCAGAAAAAATAACTTTTGCAGCCCACCATTCAGATAATATTTTAAAGATAATTTTGCTATGGAATTGGCTATGAGACACTGAAACGAAAATCGTTTCTAGTAAGGCACTGGGAATGAACTAGACACATTGTTTTGCAGCAAATGAAATTCATTTGTGTCTCACATTTAATTTCACAGTTGAATTGACCATTTGGCTTCATCTTTGCTTCATTGTCGAACTCTAGCCATACTCGCAAAGTATATAGCTTTATCCTACCACACAAAAACCGAACAAATCTGGAAGTTCCCGAAGCTATCAGTTTTGATCGTCAACCGTTGTCTACAACGTGCATTGTATTCATCCTGTACATCTGTTTCGGTCCGGTAAAATTGCTCGAGACTAGTGAGGGTGTTTCGTCCCTGTTCCGGTTGAGGGCCGGGTGTGTTTGGTTGCAGTGGCGGATCCAGCGATAAATTTTAGGTATGGCCGAGCCGCGACATGAAAGTTTTTTCAATACCAACCTACGACATTTATCTTGATTATATTGATGGGTCGAGATGTTGTTGCAATAGGAACACTCAAGATATATAATATTTACGGACAGTTTTCTTAAGGTGCACAACGGTTTTAGTACTCTTCATTATTTCTAGCAAGTGGCCAACAGTTTTTCTAGTATAAATTAATACATCCCAACAGGTTTTGTAAATTCCCAACAATGTCATTCCCTACAAAGTCATCACCCACAGTTAAGAAATACACAACTAAATATACTAAAACTGTTGGCCACTTAAAAGCCTATTGTCGGAAAAGAGTTGTAATTAATCTTGTAGAGGAAGGAGTGACGCTATTTGAGTTGATGATAGACCAAACGGGCAATACACTTGAAGTTGCCAATTCAATGCTAACTGAACAAACATTTGTATGCACATTTAACTAAACTAAAATAGCGTGTTCTGTTCATTTGTTTAGTTTAGTTTTTTTTTATTACACAGTACAACTCAGACACTCACAACGTACGCACACTCACCCCTATAATAGTACATACGCAATCCCTACCCTTATGAGCATCTTTGAAGACTGAGCCAGCAAATCCTCGAGATTGACGAAGTCACCACTGACGCCTCACTGTCGACGGTCACGTCCCGTTAAATCATAGAAATTTGCTCCCACGAGGAGTCAAACTCAGGAGCTTAGGTGCTACTAAGGCACTTGTAATCACTAGGCTACAAGCCCTTTCGCATTTGTTTAGTTTAGTAAAATGTGCATTTTACAACTGTCGACGCACAGGCGCAACAGCATAGGATGGGCTCCCCACACCCTGGAGCCAGCGCTGCCTAGGAAAAATGGATGCATACTAATGTACATCGCATCTGGCTATATGGGCTGTGTAACTGATACATGCCATCAACAAATAAAGCCCATAACGCCCTGTACCCCCCCCCCCCCCCCCCCCCCCCCCCAATCCTATACGTAGCTCGCCCTACAAAATCCTTTTGATAGAACGCTTTGAGATTCGTGCGAACGGACATCGAACGGCCCACGCACGCTGCTGGATGAGAGGGAGAGCACAGATGGGCGACACGTGGCGCATTCTGATTGGAGAGGCTAGGAGGTGGGAGAAAAAGAAACGATTTGCAAACTTTAAACGCGTTTTTCTCTTAAACCATAAGTCCGTTTTCGAATCCGTTTAAACCTACGTGTTTGTTACAATTAATTCTACCAAATGAGATCCAATTTGAATATTTTTTAAATTTTTTAAATTTTTAAATTTTCGTCAACATTTTGAATGCACTGTGTCAATATTTTTTTTTTCACTGCGTCAACATTTTAGATGTGCTATATCAATATTTTTAGCGAAAATGTTGACTCATTTGTTTGAAAATGTTGACATAGGCTTACGAAAATGTTGAAACTGGTGTTTGAAAATATTGACAGTTACTTGATAGTCTAAGTGGCCTTAACTGGGCCGAATTTGGTGGGCTATTGGGCTGACCTACAAGTTGAATTCTGTCGGACGTCCTATGTATAGGAGGTCCCCTGTACCCCTTCGGCAGTTGCTCTGCAGGTCTTCTTCTTCCTTGGCAGCGGACGATCTGCTGAGTTCCATCGATCCATGGCGTCAAAATCGATCTGAAGCAGGGCTAGGATGAAGGGGGAGGGGTTTTCAATGCCGGCGTTAGGGCGGCCGCCATACTTTGCCATATTGGTGGGTCCGCCTCTGTTTGGTTGAGCTGTAGCTTTTAAAAAAGTAGCTGTGAGCTGTGACTTTCTGAAAAGCAAATGTGAGGTGTGGGCTGTGACTTTTGGAAAAGCCCTTTTAGTCGAACACCTGTGGCTTTTGTTAAATCTTCTGTCAACCACAAGCGGGCCCCATATGTCATTCACACATTCCATCTTCTTCATCTCCCCCACGTCTTCCGTTCCCCCGGCCATGAACGAACTGCAGGAGCTCGAATTTGGGGCCATTTTGGATGGTGACCGTAGATTCCCTGGCGCACGTACACATCGTCACCGGCCTCGGCATCACCAATCTCCCGCTGCTCACCTCTAAACTGTTGCCGCTCAACCCAGCGCCTTTCATTCGCGTGAGAAAGCAGGTCCCAGCTCCTTCAGCTAACAAGTTGAATCGAAAGATATTTTATTAGGATTGAGAAGTGGATTCAGATGTGCGGGTAGAAAATGATGGAGATCGATTTCCTTTGCAGTTCGATTTTTGGATTGATGCGCTAGCTAATACGAATTGCAATTGAAGCCTATGTAAGAGATCGAGAGGAAGACATACACATCGCCGGGGCAGGCCGCTGCCGCTCGCTCGGGGCAGGCCGCGCCGCCGTCGGAGATTGGCCGCGCCGCCGCCGGAGATTGGCTGAGCACCATGCGGGAAGTGGAGAGCAGCTACGGGAATAGAAAACAGAGAGGAAGAGCGAACCGTTTTCTTCGTAACCAGTGGCAGGTGGGTAATTTTTTTTCACCAAAAGCCAGTGAAAGCAGGGGGAGAGGTGCTTTTGGATTTGTACTAAGAGCAACTCTAACAACTTACCTAAATGGCTACCAATACTAAAAAACTGACTTTTAAGTATCCAAATATGCTCCAACAGAATACATATCTCGTTACCAATACCTATATTTTTTTGGTACCTAGCTAAATCTTGCAGCCCAGTACCCAAAGAAAGGTACCGGTTCGGCTACCTATCGACAGTTTCCCATGGCGGGAGGAACATTTCCTCTCCCGCCACTAGCGCCCGCCTCTGGTCGCCGGTGCGCCGCCGCCTGTCCTGCCGTCGGCAACTCACCCCGAGCCCAGTACACCTCACCGAAGTACTGCACCACTCTTCTATTTCGCTTCCCCGTAGAAAAGCCACTGTTTTCGCCGTCTCCGGCACAGGGCGTCGCCCGCTGCTGAAGCTCGCGCCGCCCATCCACGCTGGCGGCCTGCCGTGGCCGGGAAGACGCGCGATGGCCCGGGAAGGCCGCTAGGAGCTGGTCGAGGTCAACCTCGACGCTGCAATCGCTGAGCACTAGTTATGAAAACGGATCAGATTGGAGCGGATAACACTTTCCCCATATCCTAATCCACATTTTTTTTCGGAGTGGAGCGGATAATATGCGGATGCGGTTATAGATACGGATTTTTTCGGATGTCGGAAATAGGTCGGATTCGGATCGGAAGCGGATCTTTAAATATCAAATTTGATATGTCTATTAGTAGAGAATTATATGTTGATAGATAGTTCATCAAAGCATGTAAAATAGCTAGTAGCAATATTACACTAGCCAAGGAAATCCCACCACCCGAACTACAAATTCTCAGTTTAAAATATTATGAAAACATGTAAAACAAATACAAATTGACTAAATTATCGGATAATCCTATTTTGAGCTTCGGAGAATCCGCTTTGATATATCGGATAATCCGTATCCGTCGGATTTCACTAATCCCATATCCTAATCCGCATCCGCACGTAATCGGATTCGGATCGGATCGGATTCTTTAGGATATCTAAAATGTCACACCAAATCCTCAAAAATCGGATTAGGACCGGATCGGATCGGATAATTATCCACACCATTTTCACCCCTACTGAGCACGCACTCGTCGGGGCAGAGCGATTCGAGGATGGACGGGGAGGAGCTGGTTGAGGTCCCCTCTTGCCCTCACGCACGCCAGCAACCGCAGGATCAAATTGGGGCCAGCGCCACAATCTTTCTTTTCCCCTTTCTAAAATCCATGAATTCGTCGTCAAATCTTGTAATCCATCTCAACGGATCACAATCTATCACCAATACGGTCAAGTGGTGATGACGAGCTGTAAGGAATTCGAGGAATCGAGCTGCACGTTGAAGAAGCACAGTGGTGCCGCTCGCCATCGTCGCCGTGCGGCAGGTGATCACCTCGTACGACATCGACGATGGCCATGGTCGAGCTCCGCGACGTGCGCGTCCGCAGCGATTGGCGAGCCCGTGGCAATGGCGAAGGCTTTGTGGTGCGCGGCATCTTGACGGCCTCAGCAGCCCAGCGTCGAGCACCTCGCCTCCTCCCCGATCTTCTCTGGTTTTAAGTATAGGTAGCTGATTTTAGGTAGACTGGAAAAGCATAGAGTACCTAAACTCAGAAAAATGTTTTAGGTAGGCTGAAAAAATTGAAATTTAGGTAGCTGGATTTAGGTAGTCTGTTGGAGTTGCTCTAAGGTGAAAGCTGCTTTGGGGTCAAAGCAGCTGTGATTTTTGGGCTCTTTGGTTGAGCTTTTGACTTTTGAAGGCAAAAGCCACAGCCAAAAGCCCAACCAAACACATTAGAGCATCTCCAACAGATGAGGTAAAACGGATTGCAATACCTAAAAACTGCCACAAGCCTAATAACGACAAAAAACTGCTCCAGCAGATGATCTATGTGGATTGCTATGCTTAAATTTTTTTTAAGCTTTAGCTTTAAATTTCTCTCTCCTGAACTCAAATATAGCAACGCGAGGCTCGATTAATTGCTAAAACATGCATGCGCGCCAAGCGCCAACCTCCCACGCCTGCCCGTTGCTCCCACCGTCGCTCGTTGCGCTTCCTCTCTGAATCCGTCGAGTGGCGCATACATGGACGGCCTGCCCGCGCCACCTCCTGCTCCCTCCCACGCTCCCGGCCTGCTCGCTGCTCCTCTCCAAATTCGGCAGGCATCACGTCCTTGAACTATGATTTGATATTTGAATTTGAACTTCAAAATTATGTCATTGAATTATTATGCATGAGGCATGATAATGATGACTGAACTTTGTTTCATAAAATTCTTGTGTTTATTGGGGAGCAGAAGAAGAAGAAAATTTGGTTTTAGATTAGCAATGCTGCCGGGCAAAACAGCCGGTGAAAAGACTAGCGGTTAACCGGTTTCTCGCCCGTAGACTTTGGTACAGAAATGGAATCCCACATCTGATACTGATAGAGCAGCCGGGTCCTCTTGCCGGTTTCTCATTCCGACCGCTTGCCGCACCCCGTATCTGCCCGAACCTCCCCCTCCCCGTCGCCGCTCTGCTGCTCCCTTCGCCGGCTGCAGCCACGCCCCGCACCGTCGCTCTGCCACCTGCTAATCTTCTGCCACAGAGGCAGCGAGTCGCGTGCGACGGCTCTTCCGTCCATGAGCCGGTCGCCGGCGCCGCGTCCGCGCGCCGAGATAGGGTTTGCTTCTTGCGGACCCCGGCCTCGGTGAGGTGGGAAGTTGGCGGCGCGGCGAGGAGGCGGGGTTAAGATTCTAGGCTGCCTATCCGTCGGATGGACGCCGATGAGGCCGCGGGGAGCAGCAGGAGGATGGATCTGAACCTTTACCTTGGCCCGCCCCTCGTCCCGCGCCCGCGCCGCTCCGACCTCGGCTCCGACCTCTCCCTCAGCACCCCGATGCCCTCCTCGCCGTCTTCCTCCGCGGCGTCCGTCGACGCGCCGCCGCCGCCGCCGGAGCCCCTGCTCCAGCCGTACTCCCCGTTCCGCGCCGACCTGTCCCCTCCGCCGCCAGAGGCGTACTCCCCGTACAACCCGGAGGACCCGCCTGCTCCGGACGCGCATCTGCCGTACATGCCGCCCACGGAGCCGCTCATCCCCGAGCTCCATGACGACACTAGGTTCGCCTTTCAGCACCCGCCGCCGCTGGTGCGGGCCAGCGAACTGCTGGGTTGGGACTCGTTGGAGGACAGGCCGTCGTCATCGACGGCCTCCTCGTCTTTCTTCCCAGACACTGCTGCCCGGTACAGGCGGCTGCTCGAGCAGACTGGAAGCCGGTGGCTCCGCACACGAAGGTTTAGGTCTGATCTTCCGCCACTCAGCTCTGAGGCTCGCCCCACTGGGCAGGACGCCGCGGTGCCCGTGCCCCAGAATGAGCCTGCAAGTGATACTGCTGAAGTAAATAAGGTGACGGCTGTCATCGCAGAATTCGGTGCCTCAGAAGAGTCCGCCGAAGACCGGGGAAAGACTGCTGCCACTTTTGAGTGTAACATATGTTTTGAGATGGCTAGCGAGCCGGTAGTCACATCTTGTGGCCATCTTTTCTGCTGGCCATGTTTGTATCAGTGGCTTAATGTTTACTCTAACCACAAGGAATGCCCGGTCTGCAAAGGCGAGGTCACAGAGGCAAATATTACTCCGATATATGGTCGAGGAAATTCAGATGGAGAGAAGACCGTGGAAGACTTGAAGCCACCATGTCCGACAATTCCACCGAGGCCACGTGGAAATCGCCTTGAAAGCTTCAGGCAGCAGTTCCATCATATGCGACCAATCTCAAGAAGGCTTGGTGAGGTACATGGAATGCTGTCGTCATGGAGGCGCCTTCTTGATCAACAGATTATGAATAACGCTGAAGGGCCGTCAGAAGCTGGGCAGGAAATAAATGACAGTGGTCAACATACTAGTCGTCTAAGTAGACTGGGGACATTCGCCACATGGATGAGAGCCCGGCGGTTGCAAAGAGAAACAGAGAGTCCAGCTGAAGGTGGTTCCAGTGGCCCTGATAGTGGTTTACCTGGAAACAGCACATCAGAATCTAGACGTGCCTCAACTCCTCTTGATTTTTTGGAACATCTTACCATGATTGGCATTGCAAACACGGAAAGATTGACAACTGCCATGAATGATCTTAGAAGAATAGCTTCACCAAGACAATATGGAGGCTCCACTTCATCATCAAATCCACAAAATAATGAGCCAATAGTTGGCGCAACTCATGTGGCTGGAACACCCTCTGCTGATCAAGCATCTAACTCTAGCACTGTTGCAGTTATACAGGGGGATGCTGGTATTTCTGAGAGTGCAGGGGAGCCGAGCAATGCAGGTTCTTCAAGATCTTTGAGGAGGAGAGGGAGGAGCAGCGCCTTGGGTTCTTTGGATGTGGATGGTGAGGGGCTCCAACGGAACAAGAGACGAAGAATGAACTGAACCCACTAGATGTCAGTGTCTTTCCAAGCTTGCATGCCTCCTTTGCTGATTCCAGTTGTTGCATTTCCTAAATTTGAGTGATATCTGCAGCATTGTAGCATAATGTTACTTCGTCACTTTCTCTTGTTCACTAGGCAGCAGGGAAGGTGTTGTTTGTTCAGTTCCTCTGTATTCTGTGGCTTACCCTTCAATTTTCAGATTATCGGTTGTATCATGTATACAGAGGCAACATAACTGTTGTTCTTGAATAGAGTTTTCATGTTCATAAATTGACTGCATGATTGCGCACTCTCCTTCCCGCCTGATAGTTATGGGCAGATTCTTATGTCAAGAAGCTAAGTACCCAATTTTGTATTACAGCCCAAAATGTACGGCCTTTGTCGCTTGATAAGGTTCGCGGCCTGATCCTTCATGCTGTTTTGTCCGTCTCTGAAGTTACTTTCACTGCTAATTCTCTGTTCTAATGGACGGTTTTGGCAACGTAATAAACCGTGGTCCGTTAAACTTTGTATCTATGGAGTGTTATCATTGAACAACAGAGGAGGCGACCTTTTTACCCTATTAGTCTTCAAACTACATCAGTATAGAGTTTGTAAGCTTAATTCGACAATATACCTTATACAATTTACTCTGCACTGACCACTGACTAATCTACGACAGCAAAAACTCAAAATCAATTCCTTTTAAGCGTTGTACGCTGGACTTCTCAATGTAGAAATCTTGAACTCGTCATAATCCGCAAACTGGACATTATTCAATGTCTCCAAGAATTATATATATTCAACATCTTATTTTCTGCCACGAACTGTCGAATGAATCTTTCATTCGGTAGGAGCTGCAGAAGTACTATACCTTCATGACACAATCAAATAATTTTATTCATAATATACTTGTGAATTGTGCATTGGGAACTTACATTCATGTAGCTGATATGGATTAGGACAGGCGGAAAAACATGGGGGAAAAACTGTGACCGTGGCCTACAAGCACTCTATGGAACTTATACTGTTCAGACATCTACAGACACACTCTAGATACGGCTTATGTCCCGGCCAAATAACAGCGTGGTTAGCCAGTTAATGGCCACATAAAACCTATTCCTCCAGCTAACGACACGAGTTAAATACGCTGAACGCCAGATGATAAAGCTCACAAATCCTGCAATAGATATTCCTTTCGACTCCTGACAATGGAATAATTGTATCAGTCAACTAGTGGGAAGTTAATAAAACTTTCCAATTTTGTAAACAGAGAAACATTTACCGACCTTGCTTTGCCTCAAATCGACCAGAGCTTTGTGTCTTCCAACAGTTGCCATGCTGCCTAGATGCTTATACACAAAGGGTGGACCGACATCAACTGTGGCGTCAGAGTTAGCATGTCCTCCTCCAGCTTTCATGAAACTGTTGAGCTGGTGTGCGAGGTACTTGCCTTGCCGTTCCGCAACCTGCTCGAGATAAAAGGTGGAATAGAAAAGAATTAGTTTACTCAACATCTTCAAATCAAAGAAATGCACAACACAATTCTTCATGTATATCCCTTGGTTCAATTTCCTTTCCACATTACTCAGTGTTTTCCCTGGTGCTTCAGAAAAAAAAATGTAGATGGTCATAGTAGCTTGCAAATGTTTTGTTACTGACTTGGATTGCACCAAGATGGCACAACAAACTACCTGAGCTAAAGCTGGGAGAACATCCTTGCCGGTGCTTTCAAGAAATCCACTACAGTCACCAATAGCATACACATCCCGAACAGAAGGAACACGTAACCATTCATCGACACCAATCCTGCCAACATTGACAAACCTATTAAAGATCAAAACATATGGGATAGATATTACGTAAAATGCATGCACCCACGCTCAGAAGTATACCGAAGATATGTCCATGCAGACAATGCAACCCATCCACTATATGATGTGTATAGACACAGTTCCATAAAAGGATGAGCACATATAGACTTACAAAAATATGGTTAAAAAATTCATTAAGTATATGATGCACCCATACTCAGAATAATTATATAATCAACCAATCTATTATACCTTCCACCAGGTGACTTAGGAAAAGGCAAGGACTTCACAAATGATGAAGCACCTACTCCGGTGGACCATACCAGCAAACCAAAAGGAACTTCCTCTCCATTGTCAAGAATTAATTTGTTGGGTTGTACATCCTTAACAATTCCTCGCACAAGCCTGACACCCGACTGTGAAGATGAGCAAGCAAGATAATTTTCAGATTCCAAATAACATTAGAAAGACCAACAAGGAATCTGCAGCAGATCTATCAAAAACTATGTTACTGTCTCAGAACCTTGGTCTGTTGAAGTCTTGAAGGAAAAAAAAAATGATATGGCATTAAATGCTGACAAGAAATTACTAACCTTAACTAGTTGATTTGTAGCATATTGCCTGAGGCGAACATCAAAGGATGATAATATCTCATTTGCCTGAAAGGAAAACAGAATTAGCTGAGAATAGAGTGCTCACTATAAAACTACTGATATCGGAATAGCAAACATAAAAATCAACAGCTCAAACCTCGATTAGGGTCACATGGATATAATCCTTCACATGTGAATAACGTTGTTTAACATCCCGAATGATGAAATCACTTAGTTCACCACTGAATTCGACCCCTGTTGGACCACCTCCAACAACAACACAGTGCAAGAGTTTGTGCTTTTCGTCCTCCGAAATACCTGTTTAGACATATAGCATTGTTCTAGCAGTGCACAGCAGTATAACTTTAAATTTGGTATATATTAATTTTTGATAGCCAACTATTTGAATCCTCTGACAGCTTTGTACTGTAATTCTACTTGATACATGCATATATTAAAATTACTTAGCATGTGAAAAGGAATAATACACAGATATAATCGAAGTGTAAAAGCAATAACATATAATTTTGCTCCAGTGAAAGTTGAATTGCACATTGTAAGATGCCAAATAAGTAAGAAGGCATACCAGGTACTTCAGAAAGCATCAGATTAAGGAGGAGCCTTCTGCGAATTTCTTGAGCATGGTGAACTTCCCGAAGAAAAATCGCATGATCAGTAACACCACGTATCCCAAAAGTTAATGCCTCAGCGCCACATGCAAAAACCAACTTATCATATGCAACCTTGAATTTCCATGGCTCCAAGGCATCTTTCTGACCATCTGTAACGGTCTCGCAGTCAATCTAAATGAAAAAGGAGGCGGATAAATAGATAGAACTTCTGCATATATATAAAGAAAAAAACTACATATTGGTAGGAAAAGTTTATGTAGTATTTCTCAAATTACACATGTAAAAGTATATGTATCTAAATCATCGTATTTGCTGTCATCAACTGAAGTCCTCTAGTCAGTCTGAAGCACTCAACCGGGCAGTGGTAACGGAAAATGTCTAGGTTGCACATCAAATCTTGATGACATTGATTCTCTGATCTGGCATAGATTGTGAACTAAGAACCTACACGCATAGTACTAATGGTTCTCTAGCGAATGGATACAATGCCGATTTCCCACACTCAACATAAGATTTCCGGCTTCAGGAAACGATCCAATCCTCGTTCAGTACAGCAGAATTTCCACATGAACTACAATCAGAAAATTGGTATTGAACTTTGAGCAACACCGGCGGATGTTCTATATTAACCACAATCGGATAACATTTTTGGCTGCGATCTGAACCGCTACCTGGGCTGCTGCTGAACGAGCAGTGCACCCAACAGGAATCAGCGCAGCTAGGAAAACGCCACATCCAGCATTTCTGACCGAGATTGTGGTGGAAGGTAGCACACCGGCCAAAAGCTGCAGGAGATGCTAGGTAGGAGTACATGAATAAGGTGCTAATGTGTAAAGCTAGATTCCTCCTTTTCCTCCAACCAACTGCAGACATTAAAGTCAACCATTTCCTAAAAAGTTGAAAAGCTGTTGCACAAGACTAAAAATGCACTTTGGGCATTTCTCCAAGAATCTGGGAATAGACACATACATCTGTGAAAAGCAGCAGCATTCGTTAGGATCAACACCACACCTATCCGAAATCGGGGATCTCACCGTGTGGGCGTCGGGGTCAACGCCGGGCAGCGGGCGAGGAGGGGAAGTGGGAGCCCGGCGACTTGGACATGGCGGGCTGGATGCGGGGCGAGCGGCTCGGCGACGGAGCGGAATTCGAGCGTGCCGACGCAGGTGGAGGCGAGCAGCGGCGTGAACACCATGTGGTTGCGCGGGGAGACGCAGACCACGTCGTAGCCGGTCGTGTCGAGGTCCTTCATGAGCCGCGATCCCGCCCACCCGGTCCCCAGCACCACCACCCGCGCCTTCCCCCTTCGCCGTCGGGCCCAGCCCCGGGAACCCCTTCCCGGCCTCATCCCGCGCGCCGCCGCCGCGGCGGCGGCGCCCGCCGAGCTGGTGGAGAAGGGCGACAGGTGGCGCTGGTAGTGGCTGAACGCGCCCGAGGCCGCGCAGCCGCGGCGCGTGAGCGAGCGGATTAGGGAGGAGGCGGCATGGCGCGCGAGATGGTGGAGATGGTGGAATGTGCAGTGGACCGAGGAGTGATGCGAGTTATACGAGCGCGATCCCCGTGGCGGGCGTTCCGCTCGATCCGCAGGCCAGCGATCGGGAGGGCTCCGACGGCGCGGAATGGCGCATGCCGTTGGACGCTCTCGACGGCCGCGATCCGTTTTCCGTGGGGTCTCTCTCTGTTCTAGATCGATGGCGCTTTCGTCGTGCGTGCGTGGGCGTGCGGCGGTGGGGGAGGAAATGGCCGAGTTCGCTCCCGAAATCTCGACGGAGAAAGCCACGCGTCGCCAACCATATCCAGTAGCGTGCTCCGCCTTTCGGCCGCCACACGACCCCGTCCCCGCTTCTGGAGCTGTTCCTGGACCACGACCACCAACGCCTGGCAGAAGGCCCGTCTCACGCGGGCCCACCCCCGCGGGCGCGTGTCATACACCCGTTCCACAGCTCCCTGCCACACAACGACCCCCCGATTCCTCTCGCCTTGTCCTGGTCTCCCTCCCCCATCCCCATTCGCCGCCCCGCCCCTGCCCCCGCCGCACCATGGCCGCCTCCACCTCCCTCGTCCCCACCTGCGCCCTCGCCTCCAAGCTCGGCGTGGGGTACGCGTCGTATGGAGGGCCCGGTCGACGCGTCTCCGCGCCCCGGCGCGGTCGCCTCTCCGTGGTGGCCGTGCAGACCGGGCCGCAGAAGCCGTCGCCGTCGTCGGCTGCGGCGGAGGACGAGTCGGACGCGCTGCAGAAGCTTCTGAAGAGGGAGTACAAGTACGGGTTCGTCTCTGACTTCGAGTCCTTCTCCATCCCCAAGGGGCTGTCGGAGGCCACCATCCGCCGCATCTCGGAGCTCAAGGCGGAGCCCCTGGATGCTGGCCTTCCGCCTCGCCGCCTACCGCCGCTTTCTCACCATGGTCGAGCCCACCTGGAGCGACAACGACTACGCGCCCGTCGACCTGCAGTCCATCTGCTACTACTCCGCGCCCAAGACCAAGCCCAAGCTCAAAGCCTCGACGAGGTCGACCCCGGAGCTGCTCAACACCTTCGACCGCCTCGGCATCCCGTCTCGGAGCAGAAGCGCCTCGCCAACG